>APFE030260057.1:16337-46020 GCA_000404065.3 Pinus taeda
AAACTTAATAAACTAATTAATATCTTTTAAACTTAATAAAGTAATTATATTAAATTCCCATGTGTATTTTCAAAAAAATTATTTGTAATTAATATCTCCTCTGAGTATGTGTATTTACAAATCAAACTGCTTAGATTTCAAATCTCAGATTTATGAACAATGTTCAAACCACAATTTTGATAATACGAGGTTAAGGTTAAACTGCAGAGCCGAAATCGCTCTTGTAATGTACCCCGGTAACCTCACATGTAAAAGCAGGGAGTTAGAATTTTTTTATACAAATTACCCACAAGTAATTATCAAATTCACAAGTCCACAATTCCTCATTAACCATTAGATATAATGTTCATGAGTACATCAAGTAAATTGCAATAGAAGGCAGTAAGTTGCATATCCATTAACCACCATTGTGGTAGTGTGATAACATAAACTGTCTCATGAATCCTTGCATCCATTGCATGATTTCCTTCACCATATTAATAATCATGTACTAGGACATTATGGCTATCACATCAAATAAAGAATCATCAACATCAAGGATTCATCATCATCAAACTGACACAAAAGGCAATCACACTATTGAACATCGATATACCCTGGAAACCCCGTAGGGTGAAAACCAGCAAACGTTTAATCTTATTATGAAAAACCCGTGAGGGATTTCACCCCTCACTCAATGGCTTATAAGGGATTCCATCCCTTAACCATTGTTATAAAATCATTACAATGAATTATCATTAATTTGTCACATAACTAGCTAAAAGCTAATACAGTTTTCATGCAATCTTTTACTTACATACCGCCACATAAAACATTCCTTGTGGCATGATTATTCTAGCAATGTATGTTCCTGCAACTTGAACTCATCTACATGGACCATTGATCACTTTCCTGCCATAATATTAACATCACCTTTCTTTGGCTCCAACTGCCATTGCTTCTTGTCAATGTTTATCATCAAGCAGCTTTGACAACAAGATTAGATACCATATTAATTCAATCAATAATCAGCCTCTAAAAGAGATCTTTTAACATCTACTCATATGCATGAGCAAGCATGACATACTATTTAACTAGTACATACACCCAAGTGGATATTGTTTGACCTCCATAATGGTTAATTACACTAATGCATAATTCCCTTTAGGAGTTCTAACTCATTAGTTATACTAACATGCATAACACATTCATATATCTTCATACATGTAATAAACAGTTATTTCCATGCTTAAGCACACATGTTCTTTTCACATAGTTATTTTTTTCGAGAACTCGACATAGTATCTCTAACATACAAAGAACATAACTCCATATCACAATGACTATTCCTTGTTCATACCATTGCTTATCATATTAGCCCTTCTTTAATATATGCAAATCATATTCCCTTTACTAGAATACTACCATCATTCCATGCAACAAACCACATACTTCTTTCCTAAGAAAGTCATTGTAATCCTCATTTCTCTATCTTCCTATATGAGGGTTTCTCAAGATTCCCTTTCAAGAAATTATTAAAGATATCCATCTTTATGCCTCAAGATACAAAAACAAGGTTTACTTATCCTTTATGCATCAAAATCAAGAAATCAACACAACTTATCTAACAAGACAATCTCTCCAAGAGATTATTATTTTCAAGAAAGTTAACATGATCACTTTCTCTATTTTCAATGCACATAGTCTTTTCATGAAACAAGGATTCTGGTTCTTGTATGAACACTATTCATGTGTGTCTTTAAAGGAAAGAACCTCTATTTTTCTTCTCAATAAAACTCTCATAAAATCCTTCATCTTCATACATGAAGTATGCACACTTTTCTAAAATTAAGCTATATTTATGTATATATAAAATATACTCTTTTTCAAAAAAGTTAGAAATGAATATCTATGTGCTTAGAAGCACATCTTTAGCTATCTTTATCATGCATGTAATGCATAATCATTTCACTAGAAACTTAGAAACTAGCTAGAATCATAATGCAATTAGCATATATATCTTTTTCAAGACCTTTTATTAAATAAAAATACATATTTTAATTCAAGAAAACTTGGCCACTTTTCACGCTATTTCCTCAGGACGCTTATATGCCTCATCTTCTTTTCTCAAGATGATACTTTGGCTATATCTAGCAAGGATTTTATTCCAAGAAAATGACAAAAGACAAGCATTTCACACACAAGCCTCACATGCAGTCTTTCTAGGAGGAACTACCTATTTTCTTTACTAAGAAAACATATAAAATAACCAATCCTTTACATGCATTAAAATATTTTCTTTACCAAGAAAACTTATAAAATATTCATTCTTTAATTGCATGCATTAACATGTTTTCTCTACCAAGAAAACATATAAAACAAGCAATCTTTATTACATGCATTTTCATATTTTCTCTACCAAGAAAAACATATAAACTATCAATCTTTACTGCAGAAAGCAACCCCATGATATTTTCCAACTGTTTAATAAAACACAACTTATTATTCTCTATAAAGAATGCAGTTACTTATCTTATCCTTGGCATCCTCCTTGCCTCCATCACCGTGCGTGGCATAGCTAATCTCTTTAGTTTTATAGAAGAATCTCCATGAAAGCACAATCATGTGTGTCAATGTACCATGATTCATAGTGTTTGGAATCATTGTGCATGAATCAAATATTGGGCTCCTTGTGCCAGCGAATCCTGAACAATCGTCAATCCTTATCTAACTTCCTCGGCGTCAGATCTTTTGTCACCAATTCAGGTGATTATGTGTACATGAAATCAGAATCGAGAAACTGTTCTTTTGGGTACAACATGGAAGATTTATTACTTGAAAACAACCTGAAATTTCTTCACTGCAAAGAATTAATGATTTGTCTGCCACTTCGTCCCTAAAATAATTGGTAATGAACTTTGTTTTCAGAAGCTATATTGATTTCATCATCCTCTCCCGTATTTTTGTTAGAGTGCTGGCGGATGCCATAGTTATGTGATGCGGCAAAATATCAAAAGAGTGGCACGTTTGAAACATAAATTATCGGAGAAAAAGAGTAAGTACCAAGAATTAGTTTTGTAACTAATTCGTAATCTAAAATTACCTTTACACCAAATTATTATGATAGGGATATTACATACTCCCCCTTAACAAGAACACCGTCCTCAGTGTTCATCTCTCATCAGAACTTTAGATTGTATTCATGGTATAACCATCTAAACCACACAAAATGTTATTCTTCCTCTTTAAAATCAAATATTTCATTTGAAGAAATGACAACAACCAAAATAGTAATGATATAATCATAGGAGAATATCATATGTGGGAGAAAAATGATTTGAGATTTTCAGTGTTTTAGATCACAGAAAGGCACCGACAAAGTGTTAAGGTAAAGATTTTGTTTCAATCCAGGTTTCCCATATCCTATTTGAACTAGAAAGGCAACTATATGCAGCTTTCTGGTGTGAACCTTTCCATTTCTGGACATCCTCATAAGGCAAAATATGCATTGAGCGTGATTGAAGATGCAAGAACAAATTGTTTGTAAAAATAAGAAGTCAGAGAGCCAAATTTCAAAGTGGTGAAGATGAGAGTTCCAGTTTTATTTTGATGTATATACAATAAGAACATGCTAATAGATTAATCAATGGGAATATTAGATTACTTGGTTTTATGAAAATATATGATACAATGAAAGGAAATTTCATTAATTGATTTATTTTATATATATGATGCCATGGATGCCAACTTCTTGAGGGATATTATTCTTTCATAATAGAATTATATTTGTCACGGATACATTCTTGACAAGGTTAAATATAGAAAGTTACAAATTAATATAGTGTTTTTCATGTTATAACAAATATTTGTTTGTTTTACCATTGCTACTTTTTACATTGGATTCCCGTTCATAAAATAAAGTGGATTCATTTTAAGATTATAGAAATAGATTTATATCATTCAAACATATTGCAGTTGGTTTCTTCCAATTTTTTAATTTATTTCTTTTTAGATGATTAGATATCTGAAAATTTAAAATGATGTTCAATACTTTAGTGTATGAAGGCTCTGTGATCTTCTCACTATGCCGGAGAGCCCATGATTGTAGTGTCTGAAAAACAATCAAAGCGATTAAATGAGAAACAAATTACTGCTCTGTTAAAAGTTACATGTCCACGGCCCCGAGAAAGGGAAATGGACATATTGTAGGTTTTGTTTTCTAATGTTAAATCAAGTACATAGTCTTTGCTTGTTTTTCTCAGACAATTGTTGCTTCTACATTGGTAATTGATATCCTTACATTTTGAATTTGATACTCTATCAATGTATATATAATATATATGATGCTTCAATTGAAAATTTCCGAATGAAAAAGGAGAACTTCTCTTCTGTTGCTTGGATTAAGAATGGGGAGGACTAGATCACGAGACCCCGTTTTCTATTCCTAACACCCAAGAGAGTGGAATTTAATTGGTTTCTAAAATGTGACATGTTTAATGCAGACTGTGTATCAGAATGGTTATGATCAAAATCCTTATGCGAAGGAATTTGGTCCAAACATTAGTGCAAAATTACCTCTGTGGAAGCTCAAATTTTGCCTACTCCATGGATAAATACTAAAACTTAATTGATTTGTCTGGATTAAACTTGATGTAATTTTGATATTCTTAGGAAATCACTAGTAGATCTACTTTCATGAAATCAATTTTCACAATCTTTGTAATTTACTCATTTTGCATAAGTAGTTGAAATACCATGACACTGGAAAGGAAATAGTATGCCTACCATAGGTATGTCAGCGGATCATGATGAATAAGGTAATGGCTATATTCTCTTAAAGATAATTTCCCTATATGACATACAAGATATATGTTCTTCAATAGGAAAATAGCCTACGTATAAACTTTGTACTATTGAAATATTTTATTGTTTGTAATTTGTTAACTAACATTTTAATAGCATGAGATGAAATGGAAAATGGTTAATGGAGGAAAAGTTAACAACTAGGCTTGTATAAACTTCTCATGGGGCATTCAATAAAGTTTTTCTCTTGTATTTTGTCAAGAGTTGGCTCAAAAGTGCCAAATCTCTGGCATGGTAGGAACATGTGGTCCTTGTTGAACTTTCATATTCCTTTTAGAGGTTGTAAAATGATTTGCAATTTATCCTATTTTGTATAGAAAACCTAGAAATAATGCTCCTAATATATGTTATTGGTTTATGCCTTCCCTTTGTTGCAAGTATTCAATCTTGAACTTGTTATTCCAATCTACATGGCACGATCTGACCACGTTGAAAGAGCTGTAAACATTGTATACACAGATGCAATGAATAAAGTTAGAGGCAATGAATTGGAGCTTCTCATAATAATTCTACCCGACAACAATGGATCATTGTATGATCATTATTTTATTCTTTATTGAGGATTTAATAGTGTTTGTGTATGAATTGAGTTCATTGAATTTGACACCTAAACTATTTACTGTTGCAGATTTGTCAGCAGAATGAGTACTTTTCGTTAGTGGTTCTAATCATTTTTGCAATAGTTTCAGTTTTTGCATACAAGATTTATATCTAGATTAATAATGTGGAGTATCTAAGTAGAGACATGAAAACAAAGAAACATATTACTTTACCACGATTGCTGAAGTTTGAATGACTATAGGAGATAAGGATAATCTTGTTTATATATATATATTATTATATATATATATATATCAATTTCTAAAATTTGTTAATTCCAGTGCGATCAAAAATAGGTGCACCAAAAAAACTGTCCTGCATAAGATAATGGTGAACAGATAACTTTTTTCTATTTGGTTTTAATGGAATATGGTAATCCAGTCTTTGTATTTAAAATTGTAAAAATTTTATGGATTCAACATCTGATAAAATCTCTCCTGCGTAATTTGATTTAAAAGGGCATCTCATTGGTCCATTGTAAACATCTTACTGAAAAGGGTTGTAAAAAAATTGATACAAGTTGTTGAAGTTTCTTGATACTTGTGTGCCATTGAGTCACCTTAATGGAGGAAAAATAGTTGGGTATTGACATGGCCATTGTTATTTTAATCAAGGAAAATTAATTAGATAATGACATAGGCAATATATAGTATGGTTTCAAGTTACTTTTCAGTTATTCACTTTATATTATGGTGTACATTAATTGTTGACAAGTTGTATTGAATCAATCATAGTGATCATTGTTTTATTTTGTTTCATTGTCATTGTGAAAACTAATTGGAGACACGTTCCTTCTGATAGTTTTCTCTTAAGTTACTTGCTCGCATTCTAAATTTTTTCTTGGTTCTAAAAGTTGTGGGCCTTTTTGCAGCACTAAAAACAAGTATACATGAAGGTGGTGAAGCAAGTGTCTTTGGATATTCTACAAAATATATCTAGACTACCATTTGAGTTTGTCCTAGACACTGCTAGGGATTCAGGCAAGGCAAGGCAAGTGATAATGAAGAAATACTAAGGGCACACATTTTTATTTCAGGTACACACTACTTCATTTATTTTATTTTAGTAAGTATCTCTCTTGAAAATGGTTGAGCAATGATATAAAACTTACTTACAAGAATTTATTATTCTATTCTTAACAGGAAGAAGGATGGGCAGTTTTCTATGCCTCTAAGAAATGATTAACTGCCTAGAAAAATCTAGTGATAGGGACTTCTTTGCAACTTCAGTGCTAAGAGAATAATCTATGAGATTAGTGTTCAATGATTTTAATAATTACCCAAGGGTTTGTCTAACATATTTATTTTCCATTTATAATAAATCTTCTTTTTTTAAGATGAAACAACTAAATCTCCATTGGGTTGATAAATTGTACATGATGCACAAAATATTGGGATTTAGTCCTTCAAAATAGAAATAAAAATTACTAATTTATATTTTCTGGCCTCCAAATTTGAATTATAGAATTTCATTTTTTGATTGAAACGAAAATCAACGGATGTTTGGAATCCATTATGAGTGTCAGTTTAAGAATTAGAATTCACGACTATGCAATGCTCACAGACATGGCAGAGTTGGAAGAAGATTATACTGCCTTTCTCATGAACCACATCAAGTAGTATTTTCCAAGCATTTATTGGTTCAATGCTAAATATTCCAGGTGTATTAGAAACTTGCCAATTATTTTATATCAAAATGGAATATATTTACATGAATCAAATTGTTGTTGATGATGTATGATAAATAGAATACCAAAATCTTGTTTCTCCAACAGAAGAATCTTCAGTGATAAGCAATACTCTGGGAGTAGTTCTCTATGAGTAAAAATTAACATTGGTAGCTTGGCGAACATGAGAAATACTCTAGGAGTAGTTCTCTGTGAATAAAACTTAACATTGGGAGGAGAAACCCATACCAATTTCACCCCTCAAATGTAATCCTTATTGTCCCATTTTTTAATGTCCTTCATATAGAAACACAGATTGACAAGTTTCCCTAGCTATCCTTGTAACCAGTAAAGACTAAAAGATCGTAATCTTCATAGAACGAAGCTCAGTGTTATTGATCCATGCTCTTTAATTGATTTATTCTTTGGCTATACTTTTTTATTTTGAAGGTCCCAAAGCTAAAACTTGGATAGTTGGTATCCTCTGCTTCAGTAACCTGGCCTTGGCCAATGGTAGGTCTTTCTCTTTATTATTTTCTTCCCCATATTTAGAAATTTGCAACCACTAATTGTTTGGTAGTTTTAGTTTTGACAGAAGAAGATCTCTATTCCTTATCTTACTACCACTCATAGTGTATTGGGGTTAGGTATATTAATACCACAGGGGCTTACTAAACTGCAACATTGTCTCGGACGTGGCATTTACAGGGCGTAGAAAAAAATGACAAGATTTCCAGTCAATCACTCTACATTCACACAACCAAGTGAGTGTAGCCCAAATTACAGGTCACCAAAAGAACACAACACGATCACGAATGCACCATAATACAATTCACTATGGTTGCCTTATAGTCTAGTCAACTAGTTGATTCTCAAGGCAAGACCCTCTTTAAATAAATAAGCAATCAAGTATAAAATGCCAAAAGAAATGAATGTTTATCTTTTTTCTCCCACCTAACAACTCATACAAGGTGAAATGAGGCTTAAGCACAAAAATACAAGTGTCATAATTAAGGTCAAAATAAATTACAGGTAAATCCCTTTTCTCTTTTTCACTTAGGTAACTCCTAGGGTCATTTTCCACGCATTTCACACCTCCTTAGGTCCCCTAACATAAATTTTTCCCAGAGTATTACTATGAGGATGAGGTAGTGAAAGAGCCTTCATTAAGGGATACACCAGAGGAGATAATCCAAAGTATTTCTATGAAGGTGAGATAGTTATGGAGAATTCATGTAGGGGAAATTCATTTAGAGTGAGACGAAACCAGTAGCCAACTTTTCTTTGTATAAGATTTATTAGGATTATCTACTAGCTAGCAGAGGTAGACCTATCTAATTTTTTTTTGTTGCTATACTGCAAAATTTAGCACAAAATGAAGCTACTAAGGAAGGTTGTGGCTTACATGAAACAAATTGTTAGTTTTATATTGGCTTTCATTTTTTTAATCACAATAGGACCCTTATAGTTGTAGGATGGAACATTCCAAATATTGAGTTTTCCTGCACTGCTAGAAAAGTCTTTGAGAATTTTACAGCCTTTTAAACACAGGTTTGTTGGAAAAAGAGGTCTTGATAGATAGTAATGCCCGCCAAAACTACCAATGGAATGTTCTGATTATATCTCACACACGGAATTGCTGGAAGAATATTTTTTTTTCTTAAGGAGGGTACATGCCTATCAATCATAGTCAATGTGTAATGTATTGACCAATCCCCTTTAGTCCTGTAGACAATTTAAAGTGGCTTCTATTTTTTTAAATATGATACTACTGTTACATACACGATTTTGTTGGATAACTTTTAGAATGATTGGAATTTATCCTTTTGGTAACTAATTCCAATTATTTGTTCTTTCACTATTACTATACAAAGCTTCTTGATTATTCCTTAATAGACAGTTGTTCGATTACTAGATTTTTCGCAAACTATTTGGCCATGTTAGAATGGTTAAGTGTTTCCAATGACACTGGTATGCATGTGATCTAGTTATCTACACTAAGATATTCACTTTAAATGCGAGCATTCTGTTTACTTCTTGTCTCCAACCATTTTTGTTACTTTGAACTTCTGAGGTTGTTTTTGCATCTCAATTGTACTTTGATTCTATAACACCTAAAACAATTCTAAATGCAAAGTATTTCAATGAATAGTTACTGAATGGATCTGTGATTATGTAAATATTGATTCCATGACATTTGCCTCATTTACGAAAAAACATTGATTTCCTATTTTGGATGGAGAAATATTCTGTGTAATATGAGCATCTTATCTTCAATTCCAAGAATAGTTTTACTATTGGAAAATGTGTAGTGGTTGGTCACTTAGTTGTCGCCGTGTCAAATAAATTATATGTAGTGACGATTGTTGTATGATTAACTAAATGGAAAATTTCTAGGAATTCAATGTTTTAATAAGAATGATTTATTTTATTGGTTGTTTAGTTTTTTCTTTTTATGTTTAAAAATGGAATACATAGTTTTAACAACTTTAGAGTAAACAATCTAACTTACTATGTATTGCCATACTATCTACGAATAGGCTGAGATTATATTTCTCCCATTCATCTTCCCTAAAGGATTTTGAACCTCAATTTGGGCTCCAGTTTGTGTTGATTACCTTATGTCTCACAAACATAGAAACATCAACCAAAAGTCCAACATGTCGAGCTTGTATTCCTACTTTTCCTCTCCCTTGAGAAGTTTTGAATGGCAATTAGGACACTCTGTAGAACCAAAAATGATTAAAGATTCAGGTATTAAATGTTCTTACTTGGATCAAATAAGGTTTTCTCGATAGGAATATCACTTTGGTGTTAAAAATGGGGAGTTGATCTGTGCATAATTTCTCATTTACTTTTTAAAACAACATTGCTGAAAATATTTCCAAACACACATAGTTAGCCATAACTTAAAATAATTTTGAATTCAAATTATGTATGTCTCACCTGAAAATACCTCAAATCCAGAGCAATTTGGCTGATTGCAAATGAAAATGCTATATTTTGTTCTACAACTGTAGGATTTGAACCGAAGCCATTGCTTACTAGAACGATTTCGACATTTCTGTGTGACTAGATTTATATCAACCTCTTCAATCATGCCATTCAAGAATTGTTTCTTTATACACATTTAATATAAATACCAACCGAGGAAAGATGCTAAATACATGATGGTTTTGAGATAGGTATACCTTGTAGTTGAAGCAAGAGTCTCATTGTAGTAATCTCTTGTCCATGGACCTCAAAACTTCTTGGCTGACTTATATATACCTCTTCCTCAATACACCATTTAGGAATTATTTACGTTCATCTATTATAAAGACTAACCAAGGAAAGATGCTAAATACATGATGGTTCAGATAGAGATATACCTTGCAACTGAAGCAAAATGGTCATCATAGTCAACTCCCTCATTCTGAGATAATCCTTTGGCAAAAATCTCGATTGTAGATTTTCTTGTAAATTCAGCAGCTCGCGTAATTTCCTAAAACACAAGACAAAAATCTACTCTACTCTCAACAGCGGAAACCAATGATCGATGAAAATAATAATAAGCAAAAGGAAGAACATCAATGACACATAACACAATATTTATCCAAGGAAAGCCACAACTCAAAACCCCTACTATCTATATTGCATTAATCAAAAGATCTAAGAAGAAAATACAAAGCTTGTTCTCACTAGAACAATTCCTTCCAAAGTATGATCAATATCTCTACTCACAAGCTATATTAGGCCAACACTTAGCCTATTCTGCTCCTCTCCAAGCCCCTAATTCCTTGTGTCATTCTTGGTCAAATGACCTAGATGAATACAATATGCTCTGCTAAACCTGCATAAGTATTTCCTATCCTCTGCTTGATGACATCCTTTGGCCAATACATAGCCAAATTCCTAGCCTTCAATATTATGATTCCTTGCACAATTCCTAAGAGAATTAGCCCATATTTAAAGGGAAATCCTCACTCCATAACTTCACAATCCAAACATAGGTCCTCAACTGATTGCATGCACCACCTGTACATCTTGAAAAATTATACAACTGATAGTACATTGTCCATGCACTCTAATATCAATTGGGTCTTCCTCTGAACTGACATGCACGAGTTTCTCTTGAGTGAATCTCCAATTAAATGGAGTAGCACTGAGGATTCACCAATGCACCAACTTGCTACTAGACCTCTACTAGTTCCATCAACAGTTAGAACTAGTTTAACTGTCTATAACTCAGTCAAACTCAGTTATCTAATTACAACTCAAATAAACTCAATCTGGACCCCTAAAACTTACGGATCACACTTAAATGACTTTAGATAGACTTCCAACTCAAAATTCCTAAGCTAACTAAGTCAACTTAACTTAGTTAACTATTACAAGTTTCAATGAGAAAAGAATTACAATTTAATTCAAGGACAAATTAAATTAGAATTTCTAGATTCTATTTTTAACATTTCTTGTTGCTATTTTCAACACCAACCTTGTACATTTCAATATATAGAATCAATCATTAATTAAATAGTAGGCTATGAACTATTTCCCAAATATCATTCTTGAGGATGGAGTTGTACTTCTTTGTCATGGCATCATGCCACACCTGTCTATAGTGGCCTTCTCGAAGTGAAAATAATATATCTCAATAATAAAATTTATCAATGCAACATAAGTAGGAAACTTGTTTGATGGATGATTCACTCTAAATGTAGACTTAGGTGCTCCAACTTGTTCATGTGAAGCCTACAACGTTTAGGTAATCCATCTTGGATTTCTAGCTGAATTGAAAGGTAGCAAGGGCCCTTTACCTTGCCTTAATATTGCATATTTGGGTCTGATTTCTCTTTCAATTTCAGATTTGACTTTGAAAAAACAAGCTATTCACTTTCTTCAATCACTGTAGGAGGATCTTATGACTTTTTGCACCACCCATGTTCTTCAAAATTCACATCCCTACTTAACACTATATTCCTTGTTCTTGGAATCTAGATCTGCTAGCTTTTATTTGTCGAATATCCCCTTAATGATCGAGGGCTAAAAATTCATCTCTTTCTCATTAAGAACATGGATATAAAGTTATAATATGGGCAACTAAATCCATAGAAATGTGGTACCTATGGCTTCTCACAAGCAAGTGCTTCCTATGGTGTTTTTTCTTTCAAAATCCTGTGTGGACATCATTTCAAGACATTGAAAACAATATTACAATTTGAAATCTTATGCCTAAAGACTCACGGGAAAGTCCATGACATGAATCATGGCCTAAAGCACGAGTTTTCCTTTTTTCTAATGCTAAAATTCAAATTTAGTTTATGCTATTTCTCTTCTATTAATAAATTGAAACATGTATAATATTGCACTAGTTTGTAAATCAACAAGCTATGAATTCTCAACTTCTCCTATTTGAGTTGCTAGGTTCATGATCTCTGCATGGAGAATACATACTTTGTAGTTGGGTTACATTCTGAAACATATATTGTAGTAGGGAATTTCCTTCCAAAATGAACTCGTATACAGTCTATAAATATGACATCTAACGTATTTTAGTAATACTCAGGTCATTTTTGCAATAGCTATATGTGTATAAGAAAATTAGATGAGTTGGAAAGATGAGAACATAAATGGTTATGGAACTTGATGTTAATTACAACAAAAATCATAAACAACACTTGATTCATGGGTCTTTTAATTAGAGCCTTTGAGTGTAAAAAACTTGCATCTTTTGTATGCCTAGCTTATAGGTTTGTTATTTCATCTCTTAGGATGAAGAGATAATAAGAAAGCAAGAATTCTTAAGAGAATAATATCATTTTATGGATTTTGAAATTCCTGATCATTTTAACGAAAATAATTGAAGCCTTCGGGCAACATGGAACTATAATTAAACTCTATGCTACAATCTACTAGGCTTTTGGGGATGATAATAAATTAAGGAAATTTGAATTTAGATCTTTTGACTGATTTTTCTTTTGTTTAAGGTTGAGAGTCTACTTCGATCAGAATAGTTAATTACCTCTTCCTCAACTGGAGAGCCCAGAACTTCCCTGCAATATTGCTAACTCCTCCTCCAATTTTGTTGGGAATAGGTGTGAATACTCCATGACAAGTTTATTGGAATCTGCAGACATGGAGATGCATTTACCACACTCAACATGCCCACGGCATCATGATCAACAACAACTAAGTACATTTTATGGTGATGAGCAGGTCTACATAGACTAGAGAATGTTAAATAAATACTGCATCAACGAATGTCGAATTGTGAAAGTCAATAATGGAGGAGATAACTTTGTAGGTCACCAATAGATTAAGAATTAGTGTTATAGCACCATTTACCACTCTTGGTATATATGATGCTTTATTTATGGCCTAGGGCAACCCATCCTTCCAGAATTGGTCCAAATATATAATAAAAAACAGTGTTTTATTCCCTATACGCTACTTTTCCCTGAGCTAAAAGCATGTACACACAGGTCAGTGAATACGAAACCCAGGTATATGTATTAAAACACTTAGAAAATTAAATTTCCTTAATTTTAGGCAGAGTTCACGGGTTTTACCTGTTGATTACCTCCTATTTCTCGAGGCCCAACTGTTTCCCAACTAAAAAACTAATTAGGAGAGGTATAAATAAACCTCTATGGGAAGGCCTTAAGGGGGAGGAGAAGAGATAGAGTTATTATATTGAGATTATCCCTTACTGAGTCTAATGAATCCCTATGCTTCATGCACTTCCCCAAGCTTCAGGAAACCCTTGCTTCCTTGATTATAGATATCCTTCCTTTTTCTTGAGATATCATGGTGTTGGTGATGGAAGAATATTGTTGAAGGCTGGGATAAGATGAATCTGGAGGACAGTTCCGCTTGGAGGCAGAGAAAGACTGAGGTGAATTCTCTCCATGTTATTTATGGTTTACTGCAATAAAAGAAATGTTGTCTTTGCTTCTGAATTAACTAGGTCTATGCATCAAATTATGTTTTAATTCATATATGAATGTCGTTTTGATGTATGATCAATCATTTTTCTATATGATATAAAGTCAATTTGATGAATATGCTTTACTTCTATACTGCTATATATGTTCGAATTGAATGATTTTTAGGTTTGAAGAACATTGCGAGTTGCAGAGGGTCTGAACCCTGTGGGACCTACTCAAACGAAGGAAATTCAGGTACGATCACTCTTATGTAGTTTGATAATATAAGCATCTTGTATGAGGCGTTTGAGTATTTCTTGTTGTAGTTTTCTTCTGCTCTGTTGGGGTTCTAACCCAAAGCCCTAGGGTGCTTTCACCCGAAAAAAAATTGGTGACTCCATTCGGGATAACAATCTTGTTATTCCTGGTTTGGGTTGTTCATTCTCAATCAGGGCTCAGTCTTTGGTTTTCTTGCGGTTACAGTCTTATTTGGTCTACTAGAGTCCCAGGCCTCAACTCTGATCTTTTGGATCATACTTTTTTTTATTTTTTCTTGCAAAGCTTTGTATACGCTCTTCACTTTGTTTACAGTTGTGTATACATGCTTGTTTCTACAAAGTGAACTCGTGTATATGCAAGTATTCTTGTGTCAGGAGCACGTGTGCATGCCCCTGTATTTGGACACAGTCGTGTATGCAAATTTTTGCATTATTTTTTAAAATCTTTCAGCCCATATAGATTTGTTGCTTGGTATTTTCAGTCTTTGTGTGGTCAATTGTTGTATGAAGAATTTAATTATTCTACAACCTTACTGTTTCGAAGTCTCTTCCTCATTGAAAAGATTTTTCATAGGTTTCCTTCTTTAGCGAGTTTGTAATTTGTGTTTTGGCACACAAGACTTCGTCCTGAAGTTCTTGATTGTTCTGGTCCTCCATAACACAAGATTGTTTTCAGTTTGTGTCGAGCCCGGATTTCAAATCTACTTGCTTTGCTCTCCTTTGTTTTGTGGCCTCATAGCTTTTCTTTCTTTTTGAAAGTCTTTTTGATGATTTTGGAAGTATTTATTTCCTGGCTTCTTGGTCAGTTTGTCAAACTCTTTGCTACTATTTGGGTTGTTTTGTACAAGAGAAGTCTTTTTTCTCAAGTTTTCGTCCATTTTCGAGTTTGTAACTTGCAAAGACTCCTTGTGCTCTTTTTTTGATCTTTTGAGTTTTAGTAGAATTTTGGTGATTTCAAAAAGTTGTTTTGGTTGCTTCTTTAAAAAAGAAAAGATCTCAAAAAACTTTGTTTTTGCTTTTCTTTTGCCAAGTTTGGTTTATGGTTTCTTTTTGTTGTTAAAAGTTAATTGCGGTCTTTTACAATTTTTCCTTCTTGTTTGGAGAGAATTTTGTGTCCAAAATTTGTATCCTCTTCAGTACTTAAGTTGGCTCATTGTTAGTTATAAACAATTGCTTTTGCTTTTTGAGTGTTATTTAGGATCTTGCATCTCCATTATATCTTGCATTAGAGTAGTTTTCATTGTTAAAGCATTCATAGTCTTTTAGTTTTTGGGTGTGTGAAGTGTGTTTCAAGAAAAGAAGAGAAAAAGTACTTTGCTTTGTACAAGTTTCATAGAACCCATATAGAGATCTCTTTTCATCGAAGAAAAAATGATTGCATTCATGAAGTTAGTTTTTCATTGATTTCTGTTGTGTCATACAAACATCATTGGTTTCACTCCCATATTTACCCTTGACTTAAAGAACAACCATTAAAATTAAGCGATTAATTAAAATAAACTAGAACTTTTATGTCGTCATCAGAATACACCAACCATTTTAGGTTTATTAGGGCCTTGGATTAGGTGAGAGGAGAGTTAACCTCCAAGGCCGCTCAAAATTTCAAAACATAGAAGTTTGATTTATGAGCGAAATCCAATAGTGTTAGGGAGACTGGGAAAGCTCTGTAACTGGGAGTAAAGAATGAGGGAGAGTGAAGATAAGGATGAGAGATACCCCCTCTCTTACTTGTCGGATCCCGCCTCACGATTGTTCCGCCCGGCTTCTGATACGAGTTGGTGACCATAATTGCCTATCCTAGGGATCGCACAAGTGGCTATGGAGGGGAATCCCATGGCACCTGAGGCTAACGTTGTATCTCATTCAGCAGTACTTCTGGAGGCTACCCTTGCGAAGCTTGGGTGCTTGCACCGGAAAAGGTTGTCATTTGGAGGTCAGCGTAACTGCCTCTGATACCTTCGCTAGTAGGCCTGATTACCCCAATCTATTTTCGGAAGGCCCTTGTTATTAACTTTATTGTATTTTAGTGTCCAGTCCTAATCACCTGGAGTGGGAACACTCGAGAGTTATTTGATTACTGATATCTTTAGGGACTTTTTAGTGAGTGTTCTTTGAAACTAGTCAGCCTAACTTTATAATTTTTTGAGTCTTTAAGTAGATATTTTAAATAACTCAAACTGGCTGATCGACCATCTCGACGGTCTAGGAGACTTCGTGGGCTATCATCTACGAGTCCTAAGCCTTCTCCTAGAATGCATAGGAGAAATTCTGCCAGTAATTTTCAACTAGTGGCAGTAGGTGCATCCGAGATTGATCCTTCGCTTGGGGTCATTAATTCACAAGATAGACCTGGCACCAGTAGAGAGTTAGAGAGGAACACACTAGTTCTTTCTCGAGTACTTTTTCAGTTGGAAGATAATATCGAAGTGGAAGAGATTTTAGAGTCGATTGCAGCTTTGAATTCTCCTCTTCCTACTAATCATCCAGACATTCTATTATACGTCGGAACCCCGGCTCATAGTCCTTCGAGCCCAGGTTTACAACCATCTATTCCTTCGATGACCACTTCTGGAAGCATGGCATCTACGACGAGTGTTGAGAGTGTGCAGACTCCCATATCTGTACAAGGAGGAGGAACTATTTCCATCCCTTCTATTACTCCCAACGCGACTATATTTGGGTCTACTTCCATTCCATCAATGAGTGGAAGTTCTTAGGCTACTACATATGGTTTTGGATTTATCCCTTATGGAATGTCATCTCACAAGATTCCTTCAGTTCCTTTGAACATACCATCGACCACCTCCACATCCATGATGACTGGATCGACTTCTTTTCAGGGTTTCCCATTTGGAAGTGGTCATATACCACACTCCAATCCAATAGTAGGGTCAATGCCTTTTTCCTTTATAGGTCAAGGTAATAACCCATTCCAGAGTTGGACAAACCCTGCGGTTAGTGGGATAGGAGTTGGGAATCAATTTTATTCCAGCCAAAAAGGGAATGTGCCATATTCTTCACTTAATTCGTTTTATAATTTTCCACCCTTTGCTAACACATGGAATCCTTATTAGGGGCTACCAACTCCTTTTAACACTTCATTAGGGCATAACTTCATTGGTTACAAAGGATTTTCGGCAGGAGTTGGTCAAAATTCGAATTTTGCTGGACCACAAGGAGCACCTTTTGGTTCAGTAGGCTCTACAAGTTACTTCAGGCAACCCGGTGTTTTTCAAAATCTAGGTCATTCTTTTCAAACCTTTGGGAACCCCGCCCACACTGGATGGAATTCTCAAGGTCCACCACGACTCCCTTTTCTGGCCACGTTGAACCTGCCAGACTTAACTAAATTGACAAATGATCCGATTCGGTATAATCTGGCTTGGCCTCCAGTCCCAACTAAACTTCCCTCAGATATCCCAAAATTCGAAGGGAATAGTGGTGAAGATCCAGGAGACCACGTAACCACATTTCACTTACGGTTCTCATCCAACTCCCTGATAGATGATTCAATCAGGTTAAGGTTATTTCATCACACCCTAACCGGAAATGCGGCCAAATGGTATATAGAGTTGCTGGGGGCACCAATACTTCTTTTAGTGATTTGGGTAATGTCTTTTTGAACTATTTTCAGTTACCTATCCGATATGAAGCCAGAACTAAACTTCTGGCTAACTTTTATCAACACACCACAACTTGCATTTCGGATCACATCCAGGAATGGAGGAGGGGGAAAAGGATTATCAAAGCTGAAATCCCACCAGAGTTCCTTCTCAAATGGTTTCTCAAATCATTACAACTTGAGATCTCAAAGGATGTGTCTCTCTCCGGTGTTTATACAGAAGAGTAGGCCATTTTCAAAGCCCAGCAATTGGAATTGATATATTCCTAGATCTAAGGTCGATTTAGCCAAATCGAAACCAGGTCCCAATGTTGATGGTATAGTTGGATCGATTAATGCTAATGCGGTGAACCCCAGGCAACACCGTTTGTACCTACACCTTCCCAACCTACCTCTATAAACATCATCTAGACCACTAACCCCAAATGAAATCAGCAATCTGATGGGAAGAGGAAGGGATGAGGTAAGAAGAAGAACCAATAAGGAAAAGGCAATGCAAACAAACCTGGCAACGATGTCAGAGAGGGTAGGAAAGAGTCCAAGAAAAAGGTAAAATTTCCATGTAAGTTATGCAATGGAGATCATCTCACTCACTCTGCCCTAAGATGCAAGACGCTCAACGCTTATTAGTACAGAAATGGTCTTCTAGCTCCCAAGATGTTCTGACTAACCCTTTTCCCCAAGGGAATCAATTACTTGCTAGCGTGAATTATAATACTGGTACCTCTGCCGGGGGCAACCAACAAGGGGAAAATTCATCAAATGTTTATATGATGAGCTCTCATATCGACTTCACTACGCAAGCACATGATTATGGTGAATCGGAAACATCTAAGGCTAAATCTCTTCCAGAAGCCACAAAACCACTTCATATTGAGCGGCCCTCTTTTGAGTCTATACCTTGGATAAAGAAAGGCTCTGTAAAGCACTCGACTATTAACCCTAATGCTAGGGCAGCCCAGAACTACTCGATTGTAGAAGATCTAGCTCAAAGTCCTTGTGCTATGTCAGCATTGGAGGTACTCCAATCGTGCCCTGCTCAGAGAAGCGCTTTACTTTTGGAAATCGGCACAGTAGACCAAAAGAATTATTTAGTGCTCACTTTTGATATGTTGAATGTCAAAAATAGACTTCCTCACCATACGGCTTTCCAAATAAAGTCCACATACTGAAAGACCAATATTTTTCAGACTGTTATAGATGAGGGAGATTCCACATGCGTGATGTCTATGTCATGTTGGAAGGCCATTGGATCACCTTCAACTGTTCCTTCACCGACTCGTTTGATGGCATTTGATGGACATTCTCATAGGCCACACGGGATTATCCTTGCCTTTCCTATCTATGTTGGGGGAAAGGTAGTGAATATTGAGGTAGAAATCGTCGATGCGAACCTAGATTATAACCTCCTCTTAAGAAGGAATTAGATTTATGAGATGGATGCCATAGTTTCATCATTATTCCACATCCTCTGTTTTCCTCATGAAGGGAGGATTGTTAGAGTTGATCAGTTAGATTATTCTCCAGGTGACTCTCATGCAACTTTGGATTCTACCGTTCCATTGGTGGACAATCCCCATCAACCTATTGAGAATTTAGGAGTTGGGATGTACTCTTCGTTAGTGGGTATATTTGACCTCCCTGCTCCTACAACTAGACTTAATGTGATTTCATGCTCTAAGGGACCTACTCGGAAAGAGTTCTTTCGAACTCATTATTTTTCGGACCCTTGGCCCTTACCTTAATCTACCACTACATTAGATGGAGGGTAGGTAGGTGGAATGGAATTTCCCATGTCTACAGTGAAACTCACTTATCAATCTATCATTAATCCTGCAAACAACCGTCCCACTCCTTTTTCACTAGAGGAGTTAGATGGCGATGTGGCTCCGGCTTGGACCCTCGATTCTACATCAGGTTTTGATTTCTTGGACATAGTATTACCATCTAAAGAAGCAATTTTGGAAGTAATGATGGGTGTGGATCGACCATGGGATGATTTACATCATCGTCCATATTTTCTCCCTCCATTGTGTGAAGTTGAATCTAGTTTGTTCAATTTGTCTACTAGTGATGTTTATACAGTTTCAAACACTTTGGCTCCAGCACAATTTTCCGCCGAAGGTAACATGTCGGTTATCTCACGAACTGTACCTGTGAACATCTCTAGGAATCCTAACGTAATTGAAAATGTCTTCATTGGAGCTGGCTGTTCCCCTAAAGAAATTCAAAGCTACACTGATCTCTTCAAAGAATTTCGAGATGTGTTCGCTTGGTCTTATGAGGAAATGCCTCGAATTGATCCATTTATAGTCCAACATGAGATATATACATATGAAAATGCCAAACCTATTGATCAAAAACTTTGATCAGTTAATCCTCAGAAAGCAGCAGTTATTAAAGCTAAAGTTGAAAAGCTCCTTAAGGCATGTTTCATATACCCCGTTCCTCTAACTGAGTGGGTTTGCAACCCAATCCCAGTAGATAAGAAGCAAGGAACAATCTGAGTATGTATCGACTTTAGAGATTTAAATGAAGCTTGTCGAAAAGACAATTACCCCATGCCTTTCATTGATCAAATTGTTTATGAATGTGCGAGTAATGAAATTTTTTCGTTCATGGACAGATTCTCTGGTTACAATCAAATTACTATTTGTCCAGAGGATCAGCACAAGACAACCTTTATTTGTCCTTGGGGCACGTTTGCATACAAGAAGATGCGTTTTGGCCTTAAAAATGCTGGAGCTACTTTTCAGCGGGCCATGTCTTATGCTTTCCACGACATCAAACATGTTATCGAAGCATACTTGGATGACTTAGCTGCTCGTTCTCGCAAGAGAATTGATCATCCCAGGCACCTTTAGTTAGTCTTTGAGAGATGTCGTTTTTGTAAAATTCGGTTGAATCCAGATAAGTGTGTTTTTGCGGTCACATTTGGTCAGCTATTAGGATTCATTGTATTGACTGAAGGGATTCGAGTTGATCCTTTCAAGGTTAAGGCAATAATTCAGTTGCCTCCCCTATCTTCCATTCGTCAACTTCAAAGTCTCCAAGGAAAGGCAAATTTATTGAGGAGATTTATAGCAAATTACGCCGAGATTACTAAAGGATTTATGTGTTTGCTTAAGAAAGGAGTTCCATTTTTATGGGACGATTTCGTGCAATGATATTTTGATGCTTTGAAAAAAGCATTAACCTCTGCTCCATTATTGAGTCCACCAGATTATGGCAGAGATTTCCTTTTGTATCTCGCTGCGGCAGAATCAATCATCAGTATGGTTCTGGTTCAAGAGGATGATGCTCTCAGTGAGCATGTAATCTACTACTTGAGTCGAGGCTTAGTAGGACCTGAGCTATGCTATTCTCCCATCGAGAAATTGGCCTTGGCGGCTGTCCATGTTGTTCAACAGCTTTGTCATTACATTTTGCTTCGCAAAACATTTGTCTTAGCAGCTGTCAACCCTTTTCATTTTATCCTCAGTAGGCGAGTGATTGGGGCCAAGTATAATCGATGGATTTTTATTTTGCAAGAGTTTGATCTCGAATTCTTCTCGGCTAAATCTAAGAAGTCATTAGCTTTTGTGGAATTGATTCCAGAGCTGCCTTGTGAGGAAGTTATTGTTTATGAGGAAAATTTTCCCGACGAACATTTATTCCTCATTTTTTCACATGATCCCTGGTATAGAGATATCATTATATATCTCCAGACTTCGAAGTTTCCACCTACTTTCTCCAAAGATGAGCGTTGAAAGTTACATCACCTAGCCAAAAACTATGTTATTATTGGTGATACATTATATCACAGAGGCTTTGACTCAATCCTTAGGCGTTGCTTAAATTTGGAAGAAGCTAAGTCAATACTTAATGATTTTCACAACGGAGCTTGTGGCAGTCATCTATCAGGGCTTGCAACAACCCAAAAAAATTTGTGAGCAGGCTACTTTTGGCCTTCAATTTTCGAAGATTGTATTGAAGCGGTCAAACATTGCCATCCTTGTCATGTTTATACTTGGAAAATAAGCGCGCATCCAGCTCCACTTTTCCCTGTTATCACCGTCAGTCCATTTACAAAGTGGGGCATTGATTTTACTTCTTGTAATCTGCCTTTGGCAGGGAATCACAAGTACATCATTGTGGTGATAGACTACTTTACGAAGTGGGCTGAGGCCATGCCTAATTTCAAAAATGATAGTGAGACAGCCACCTTATTTCTCTTCAACCAAGTTATTTCACGATTTGGTATCCCAAGAGAGATTGTCACTGACCATGGCGGTCGCTTCCAAAATCAATTGATGACCGAATTGGCTCTCAAGTTGGGCTTCTGGCAGGAGCATTCATCTCCATATTATCCTGAGGCTAATGGGCAAGTTGAAGCCAAGAATAAGTCCCTTAAGACCATCCTGCAAAGGACAATTAATAAAACTCGATCCAATTGGCACATCATGTTGTATCTGGCACTTTGGTCATACTGAACCTCAGTTAAGACTGCCACTGGTTTTACTCCTTTTCAACTAGTTTATGGGTTGGAATCTATCTTCCATATCGAATGTGAAATTTAGTCGCTTAAGCTAGTTGTAGAAATTCTTTTGGAGACATCTAGTCTTGAAGAATGCCTCGTTCATTTGGAACATCTTGATGAGCAGCGTCGAGATGCAGCCATAATAAACGAAGCCCATAAGAAGAGGGTTAAAACTCAATATGATAAAGTTTTCCATCCTCTGGTTTTTTCTAAAGGCAACCTTGTCTTAGTCTATAACCAAGACAAAGACGCCTTGGGGGTAGGAAAGTTCAAGTCTATGTGGTATGGTCCCTTTATAGTCAAGCATGTTTTGAAAAAAGGGGTTTATGAATTAATTGAATTTGAAGGGAATAAGCTGGCGGAGCCCAAAAATGGGCTCTACCTTAAGAGGTATTTTTCTTAGGCTTCGACCGAGCAATTGCTTGTTTGTATATATTGTATCTTTGTACTTATCTGTCTAGCATTTTCTGATATCAATATTTTTTTATCCGCTTTGGCAGGTATTGATGAACGATTCGATATATTTTGGATTCGCCAATGGTGAAAGTAGGCACACTCAGAATCTTTCTTCCGCGGCTTGGGTGATTTATTATCCATCTGGCCAGTTGATGGTGTCAAGGGGAGTATGTATTGGCCCTGCTTTGAACAACATTATCGAATATATTGCATTCTTAATTTACTATCCGAAGCAATATCTTATGGGATTGATTCATTGGTAGTTTATCTAGACTCACAACTAGTGGTGTCGTAGTTAAATAACACTTATTGGGTTCATGATCCTTATTTATATTGCCAATTTTTGAGAGTGAGAGTGTTGCAATGATCATTTATTTATATCACATATGTTCACATTCCACGATCTGAGAATTCATTAACAGACTCTATTTCTAATCAAGCATTAGATTGGCACATTAATCATTCATCAAATTAAATAACATCAAAAAAATCGAATATATATATATCTATATATATATATATATATATATCTATATATATCATAAAATCGCCTGTATATAGATGAAGTGTTCAAAAATAATATACAAAATTGGGACAGGCTGCCCTCAAAATTTGGGCTTATGCCCATAATCATGTCCAGTCATACATAGATCTATATATACATAGATCGATAGATAGATCTATGTATGCCCAGGATGAGTGGTTAAAATGTTAACCATAGCGTTGGCTACACATCGAAGTATCCGGACCCAATCCCGTGGTACCCCTACCACACGTTGCCTCATCTCCTCAGGCAGATCCTCTACAGCTATCATAGGTACATGGTGAGTTAGTCTCACCAAATTTCTCTGAACAGCATAAAGGACTTTCTCTATCTCGGCTGTTGTCTCTTCGACCCCTCTTCTGCGATGCTTGTGCCTCAGAAATCCATCAAGTGTCACTAGACCCACATCTAGAACATGGTCATTATATTTTGTCAGTATTTTGTCTCATCAAAAATATTTTTTTTTGAAGTTCATTTCATATTAAAAAATCCATTTTTTTTTAAAAACTCACAAAAACTTAAAAATTGTTACCTATGTCTCCCCATGCCACATTTGGTGGTAACATTAAGTCTAGATCTCCTCGGAAATCCATGTCGACATATGGGTAGTCATCGACCGCGATGATCTGTTGATCCCACCAAGTGAAAAACTCATCATTAAAGGTCGTTCTGGGCACGTCACCACCCCCAAGGTGCTTCATCAAGTTGCCCATCTGCCCATTCATGGATCTCTAGGGTTGTTGATGGACACTGATACTTTGGGACGTAGCCCAGGTACCTTCTCGAAGAATGAACACAAGATGGTTCCATATCCAAAATTCTTCATTTAACCCTTCTGTATAGATGTCAATTGACTCTTCATGTTAGTTAGAAGAGGCGTGCACCAGTCAAATACTATGGTAAGACATTCCACTGCTAGGCTCATAGATACTTTTGATGCATGATGCAGGGAAGCTGACCCATTTACCCGTGCAATGGTAAATAGAAAAATCCTCAAGGATAGACTTTCCACATATTTGATTGGAATTTGACTCCCAATCTTCTCTGAATGTCCAGGATAATATATATGGACATATTCTTCCAACCAAAAGACTACCTATCGTCCTTCCTATCGAGTGCATGACCACCCCTCTTCGGGAGAGACCGGTAATGAAATAGATATCTTCGACCTCAATCCATAGAGGCATCTGGTCAATCATGAAAGGGTCATCCTATGCACTCCAGTAGTGGATCAAAAGTTCTAACAAGCACATATTGGCTTTCATATTTGACATTTGGAAAAATTTCAGTAAGCCATAGCCTCTCAGAGAATCCAATGCATTTTTATCATTCATTACCTCATTATTTATGGCGGTATGCTCTCTTTCCCTCCAAGTGATAGTCATCCTGCAAAAAATTGAAGTTTCAACTATTAATTTATATGTTAAAACTTTAACTTGCATACATGGGGGTTCCCTTTACACACAGTTGCGTGTAGGGCCATCATATACACGGGTTACTCACATCCAACCTGCGTGCACGCAGATTTGAATTTTTGGGCATAGTTTCCCACAGCCAAAACTTTGAAAAAACTTTTAAAAACCATCATAAATCATTACAAGTAGGATTTCAGGATTACCTGGAGACTTTGGGGTGATTCAAACGGTCCAATTATTCAGAGGAAAGCTTGCTTAGTTTTTCTCCACAGCTCTTTGCTCCAAACATAAATGAAAAAACTGTAAGTCCAAAAGTCATTATATAACTTTGAAATTGCAAAATATTTTTTCAAAAAATGATTTTTGTGTCATGGATATTTTGACCTGTGGGCTTGGATTGTCAAGAGTGGGTTGTTTTTACAGAAATTTTGGAAACTTCTTCGAGATTTTGTTTCGGTCCCATGACCGCTGACCCGTCATGGCAGGTATCGTTCTCCCACTAAAATTTAGGTTCGGGAAAACAATTTTCCGCTGCATCTTGCATACTAGCCTCCATTCAATGATACATTAGTTGTAGGGTTGACCCCATCATATCTTGGTCAAAAAACCATTTTCACTCGCCGATTTTTTTTAAATCATGATGCAATGGTAGAGCCATCCTTTACATGGGCATCTTTATTAGATCCTCGCTGACATTGGTTGCCCATGCTACTATACTAAGTAGGCTAGGGAGTCCTCTTTAGTCCCGCCATGGCTGATGCGTTGAAGACACATTCTCCTTTCTGCCGCGCTAATTTCTGGCCTTATACCCTAGAGCCTCCTTTGTGTTGAGTTGTATTGCTGCATTGCATTTTGACTATTTGCACCTTTTTCTCTTGAGCCAGCTTCACTTGGACTCGTGTTTAAGCCACTTATTTTACCATGTATTCTGCAAAGTCAACCATGCAATCACTTAGCTTCTACAACTCGATGCATCCTTTTACCCATGGAAAGAGCATCCCTTTGAATGTCCTTGACCAATTGCGCCTCCCTGCATTGAGCATCGGAATGTTCCCCTCCGAGGAACTAGATCATCTGTTTCTTTGACACTCGTTCTTTCCAGTGTACTATATCATTCTCTTATTCTTTTTCTAGCTTAAAGAAAAAGACAAAAAAAAATTATGTATTCAAAAAAGAGTGGAAACGAGATGGCATTTCCATATTTTGTTGGCAGCTAGAGTCAGTCCTGTCACCCTTGAACAAAGCTCTCAAAATAAAGTCTCTCCTCCATTGGGGTGGGATTTAGTTTTTCTTAGGAGTGCCTTAACCTTGTTATTGAGTCAGTACTCCTCTGATTGGTTACCTCTTCCAATCATATGGAGAGTTTTCTTATGCCTCTTGCATGACAAACTTATACAAAGTATCATATGATGCCATATAGTCATCACTGAGTCGTGCTTTTGTTCAAGGGACGTAAACCTGAGTCGGCCTCTCTGTAGTGTCTCTTGACCTATTTTTCAGTCGGACATCCCTGGTTGTTAGTGTCATGTTTTTCATCACATCAGTTATATTGGTCCTTTACTCGTGCTGGTTTGAGAAGGTCTCCATTGACTTCTTACTAGCGGGACTTTTCCTTATCGACTATGACAAATTTCTCTAAGGGTAGATCTAGAGCCGCACCCTGGCCCCATTTTCATTATTGATAGGTCACCTTGTGCTCAGCATCGATCATCATCATGGGTCTTTGATTGAGTAGTTTCCCTTTTGTTCGACATTAGCTTTCATTATCACACAATGGGATTCATGCAGTGCCTTGGTTTCCATTTGACCTTATTGGTGGATTCCTCACCTTTGTGTCAGCTTTCATTATTGGTTGGTTCAGAGGGTTTCTATCGAGTGCTAGCTACATCTTGTGTACGCTAGAAACGTGCTTCGATTGGGTTACTACATCTTTTTTGTCTGATGCCTTCCACATTATTGGCCTACAGGTTACACTCACACTAGATTGATGAAGGATGCCTTAATGCCTTCCTTCTAGCAAATATTTTCCTATCGACTAAAGCTCATTTTCTCTAGGAAAGAGATCTAGAGTCCATTTGGAAGTACCTTGGGGTTTGCAGTGATTAGTGGCAAATTCCTTAGCTATCGATAGTGGGAAAACATCATTATCTCCTAATTGATAGATTCTTTCAAGTGCTCGACTTCAGTTCATTCATTTTCACTTGTTAGATTGTACTGGGTACCTTGACTCCCATTATCATTATCGGTGAGTAGTCTCGCGTTTGTTAACGGTATAAATCAATGGCCGGTAATCAAATGATTTCTCACGTGGTTGACCTCAGATCATTCATTCCCATTGTGTAGAAATGTACCACGATGATCAGTGAAGACCTCGGGTTGCATTGACATGTTTTGGTTCACTTGTTAGTTGCTCGTGTTGCTGCTAGTTGACACCATCCACCTTATATGTTGCAATTCTTCACAACAACATCTTATATGCTGGAATCCAAGTTGTGATGTAGTATCATTTTATTCCATCATGTTCATTTGGTACTATTGGGATCAGTTTTTGACATCAGTGATCAGCTTCATCCTTCAGCATCATTGATCGTCTTCTTATATGTGATATTCAGACATGTACTTTTTCGATCACAATCAGATGATCCATTATGTACTTTCAGTTCCTTTATACTAGTATTGGAACCGCTTGTACTTGATATGCGGACATGCTTTACTTTCTCTGAGCATGGGTATGCCTGCCTCAAACAACATCTTCTTTCTTATCTCTTTTGACAGCTTGGCAAGCTAAATCTGGTGAAGTCCTTCTGAGTCTTGGCATGACTATTTCCATACACTTAATACATTTCGGCCATCATATACCCCTTCTGACCTCATATATTGGGGGCATCTGTTATGGCACCATTTACCACTTTTAGAATATATGATGCTTTGTTTATGGCCTAGGGCAACCCCTCCTTCTAGACTTGGTCCATATATATAAAAAAACAATGTTTTATTCCCTGTATGCTACTTTGCCCTGAGCTAAAAGCGTGTACACACGGGTTAGTCAATACCAAACCCACGTATATGTATTAAAACATTTAAAAAAATTAAATTTCCTTAATTTTGGGCAGAGATCACGGGTTTTACCTACCTCCTATTGCCCATGGCCCAACTGTTTCCCAATTGTTTCCCAACTAAAAAATTAATTGGGAGAGGTATAAATAGACCTCTATGGGAAGGCCTTAAGGGGGAGAAGAAGAGATAGAGTTATTATATTGAGATTATCCCTGACTGAGTCTGATGAATCCCTATGCCTCATGCACTTCCCCAAGCTTGAGGAAACCCTTGTTTCCTTGATTATAGATATCCTTCCTTTTGCTTGAGATATTATGGTGTTGGTGATGGAAGAAGATTGTTGAAGGCTGGGATAGGAAAAATCTAGAGGATGGTTTTGCTTGGAGCCAAAGAAAGACTCAAGTGAATTCTCTCCATGTTATTTATAGCTTACTCCAATAAAAGAAATGTTGCCTTGCTTCTAAAATTAACTATGTCTATGCATCAAAATATGTTTTAATTCATATAAGGATGTTGTTTTGATGTATGATCAATCATTTTTCTATATGATATAAAGTAAATTTCGTGAATATTCTTTACTTCTATACTGTTATGTATGTTTGAATTGAATAATTTTTAGGTTTGAAGAACAACGGGAGTTGCAGAAGGACTGAACCCTGCGGGACCTACTCGAACGAAGGAAATATGGGTACGGTCACTCTTACGTAGTTTGATAATATAAACATCTTACCTAATCTATTTGAGTATTTCTTGTTGTAGTTTTCTTCTACTCTGTTGGAGTTCTAACCCAAAGCCCTAGGGTGCTTTCACCTGAAACAATTAGCCTATATCATGTTGCCAGGAACGGTGTCAATTTTTTATGTTTTGTAAAACCTTCATCAAGACAAGATTGTCAATCAATTGTAGGTTCGAACGCATATACATTCTTACAATTTCTTTGTATCAAGGAATCCAATTCCAATTATACAAGGGTATTGAAATTGTGGAGCTAACCACTAGATATGAATTTAATTTTCGAATTTAATGTGATTCAAGCTTTTGGATATATATGTCAGAGAGTAAAATCTCTTGTAGGATGGAGAAATGATGAACATTTTAATTTTGCCTCGTAATATGTCATGAAATGATGTTCCAACTGAGGATCTTGCATGTTCAAGGTCAATGACATGAATGTATTTTCAACAACTATAAGTGTGTCGCCTTATTATTTTCAAGGTTGTTTTCTAGAATTGTTAAGTTTTGGAGATTATTTTTTCATTTAGATTTAAAATGACTTTGTTGTTAGCTTTAAAAAAATTTGGAATTTATCCTCTCTCTTTTTTCCATAAAGAACAGAGATTTAAGGTAATTAAAATCACTATTTGGAAACTTTAAATGTTGAAATCACCATAAAATAACATTTAAAATGGTTTTGTTTATTTTTTTTAAATATTTTTTCATATTGTCATTAGAGAGACAATAGTTGGAATTAGAACATATAGTCTCTATACATAAAATATGTTTTTAAGTTATCTCCTTGAAGAGACAAAAATGTAGTTGTCTCTAAAGAGACAAAAATGAAAGTGTCTCTACAGAGACAAATAATAATATATGTTCTATATTGTATTTATAGAGAGAATTTGTTAAGACAATAACTTTCATACACTAATTTTGAGATCGTCACTTAATACAATATTTAAGACAATACACAAGTTTCTTTTTTGTCTCAAGATAAGACAATTGACTCAAAAATTGTCTTAAATATTGTCTTAAAATCCCCCCACATGTAGTAGTGAG
>APFE030260057.1:47433-76850 GCA_000404065.3 Pinus taeda
AGAGAGAGAGAGAGAGAGAGAGTGTTCTGGGGGGATGAGATAGAGAGACAAAGAAGAAGAGATGAAGGGAGATATAGATATAGATAGAGGGGGGAGAGGGAAGAATATTTCTTGCACAAGATGCATTGATTTCAATGTAGATGATGATTTATAATCTTATTTGATTGTGTTGCACTAGATGCATCCATTTCAGCGTAGATGTTGATTTCTAATTATATTTTATTGTTTGCACTAGATGCATTGATTTTAGTATAGATGTTTATTTCTAATCATATTTGACTGCTTGCTCTAGATGCATTGATTTCAGTGTAGTTGGCGATTTCTAATCCTATTTGATTGCTTGCATTAGATGCATTGATTCTAGTGTCGATGTTAATTTCTAATTATATTTGCTTGCTTGAACTAGATGCAATGACTTTAGTGTAGATGTTGATTTCTAATATTATTTGATTCCTTGCATTAGACACATCAATTTTAGTGTAGATGTTGTTTTCTAATCCTATTTGATTGTTCACATTAAATGGATTGGATGTTGTTAATCTTGAGACTGTAAATTATTAAAAATATTTTTCAGCACTTAATGGAGGGGGGAGAGAGGGAAGAATAATTATTGCACTAGGTGCATTGATTTTAGTGTAGATGATGTTTTCTTGCACTAGATGCATTGATTTAACTATAGATGTTGATTTATAATTCTATTTTATTTCTTTCTCTAGATGTACTAATTTAAGTGTAGATGTTGATTTCTAATACTATTTGATTGCTTGCACTAAATTCACTTATTTCAATGTAGATTTGGGTGTCTAATCCTATTTGATTTCTTTCACTAGATGCATTGATTTTAGTCTTAATGTTGATTTCTAATCTCATTTGATTGCTTGTGTTAGGTGCATTGATTTCATTGTCGATGTTCTTTTCTAATCTTATTTGATTGCTTGCATTAGATATTGTTAATCTTGACATTGTAGATTATTAAGAAAAAAAATTCAAGGCACATTTATTAAATACCTAAAAGAACACTATTAAGAAATAATTAGCTGTCAGAAATTGTGATACATAGAATTAAAAGGAAATAGATGTGAAGAATCAATCATCCTGCAAAGTGAAAATTAATCCTTGACAATATCGTCTCCCTTCTACAACACCAACTAATTACTAATAGACAATTACATATATTCAAAATACATTCAAAATTATATATATTCAAAATTACTATTAGATGAGCGCATATAATAATGCATTCATAATATTTATAAGAGGAAAAGATATATTTATAAATATTGAAAACAAATCAAATTATTCTTGAAGGAGATGTGATAATTGTTTGGAGAAAGAAACAAAGTAAGGATTTTATAATTCTAGCCACTCATTAAAAAATAAATTCAAAAATACATTATTTATTAGCTTTGCTTAATAAAATATAGATAAAAATCATCAAAATATTCTTGAAGGACATAAATCATTTCATAAATTAGTAATGAAAATTTTTATTTCAAGAGTAATCTTGACGCAATAAATTATTAAAACTACTCTTCAAGATATATTTAGTAATACATGAAGGGACACTATTGAGAATTAATTAATTGTTAGAAGTTGTGATACCTAAAATTAAATGAAATAGATGTGAAATATCAATACTTCTCCAAAATATTGACAAGATTGTCTCCATTCTTCATCACCAACTAATTACTAATAAACAATTACATACACATATTAAAATATAACACAACAAGTGTAACATTAAAAAACATTACCATCCAAATTCAAATACATAAAGATACAAACCACTCAAAGAATCCAAACACATGTATAAACCATCCAAGGCTAGCAACACAGACTAAATTAAATAAGAGAATGATATGGTCATGCCAAGGAAATAAAACATAATGTGAATTTTGAAGTCAATCTCAAACATATACATAATAATGATAATAGAAAAATGTGGCATTGTTTCCCTCAACTGGAACCAGCTGAGATCCATGTAACATTGAATCTATCATGTGCCGAAAGGGATCAAATCCCTTGAGGCATAAACCTTTCCTCAAATTCTACGCTCCAAAAAGGAGGTTTGCACCTTGAGGGATTTGATCCCTCTTGGCGCATGATAGATCAAATATAAGATGGACCTAATATGGTATAAAATAAGTTATTATATTTTAGGTATATGGTATTGATAAGCCATAATATTGTCCATACTATTATAACAATGTCTATTTACAAATTAAGAATTTCCATGATAAAGTAAAAGTAAATCTTTCATGACTAATAATCTTGTTAAATATTTATTTATATATATTGTTTAACTCACACACACACACAGACACACAATATATGTTTATTTTATTATTATATATATATATTATTTATTAGCCATTTAATTATTTGTAAATAAATTCAACACCAAAAAAAACATTAAATACTTAAATTGTGCACATTTTAACTCAATCTATAATTTCAACCAAATTTCTATTAAATTTTTAACAATGAATTCAAACATTAAATATTTACACTATAATATATTTTATTAGTTTAGTATAGAGTAAAAAAAAAGATACTACAACTTATGAGTAAATACATAAAAATTATATATAATTCAAAAATTTTATAATATAGGTAGATTATCCATAATTTATATTGAGAAGATACTAACTAATGCTCATGAGCTTCGAAGTGAAATCGTTGGTATATTCCCAAAACACCTTGGTATGAAAGAATTTGTCACCTTTGCAATACTAAGAGGGTGGAAGATGAAAAGCACTTTCTCGTGGATTTTCTGGCTCTTACTCATATCCATTCTCATTTCTAAGACATCTACCACACTACCAATTTTGTTGACTTGTTAAGTCAGAAAAACTATAGTGATCTTGGAACACCTTTTTCCCTTCTTTTAGATCACAGAAATAAAATTTTAAAGAGTCTCAATTAATCTCCTACTTTCTTAAGATATGCGAGACCACAATGGTCTTACTAAATGTTAATCATCATTAACATCTCACACACACCCACACACATGTGTGTGTATGTGTGCGATGATGATGATGATGATGACGACGATATATACACACACACATGCACATGCACACATAACTCATTAACCTAATTTTTTTTATATAAACATATAACCAACCAAACCTCTAAAAGTTTGGAATGTTAAACATTAAAAAATTCTAATCAGTAAAACAGTTAATGTGTTAAGATTACACATAATTAATCTATGGAAATGCCTTTTCCTTGATGGAAAGTTGGTACAATATTTCATATATTACATTGATAAGCATAGTTTATTTGCAATTTGGTTTTTAGAATTTTCATTCTTTAAAATATAAAAAAATCACGAATGGTGTAAATTTAACAATCTAAGAATATTCTTAGTCGTGTGCACCTTTCATATGAAAGTTCCCAAACCATTTTTAATTTCAAATTTATATTTCATTTATTAATGACCATATACCATGATTAACGATAAATAGATTTTAATTTGAACGTACTTTCTAAAATGTAACTACCTATCGCTTATTAAATGTCCTCCCATTCATATTGTCCTCTACTTGTGTTCGTGTTGAGGTATAGGAGTGGAATAAAACAAAAATTATTATATGTGGTTCTTTGTGGTACCAAATTTAGTTGCATTACAGTTTTAGGTGTAGACAAGCCTGTGAATAAACTCTACAATGAAAAATTGAATGCATTCATGATGACAAATTCATTTAAAAAATGTAAGGTAGGTTCGAGATAAAACTATCTTGATAACTTATTGATGGAAATTAAAAACTAATTACTATTTTACAAACATAATCCCAAAGGATTAGTTAACATTCCCCCTTAATCCGAAGGGACACCTGACATTCTGAGTAGCATTCTAACATTTTCAAACTTTTCACATCCCAGTGCCTTTGTAAATATGTCTGCGACCTGTTATGAGGTAGGACAATGTGTCATATGAATAACTTTGGCCTCTATATAATGTCAAATCAAGTGATATTTTGTGTTAATATGGTTTCTTCGATCATGAAGCTTGATATTCTTGGCCAACTGAATTGCAAAAGAGTTATCAATAAGTAGTGAGTTGAAGCCTTTTATTTCTCTTACAAGTCTTCAAGTATTTTGTGAAGCCAAATGATTTCTTCTATGACTTAATCTACTGCAACATATTTGGCTTCGGTGGTAGAATCAAAAGGAACAAACTTCTTACGTGACATCCAAATTATATTTGTTGATCCATGCTTCATAAAATAACCAGAAGTAGAGACCTCAAATCCTTATCTCCATCAAAATCAGAATCTAAATAGCCAGTGAGATGGAAATCTGCAACTTTGGAATGTTTGATGTTGTATGTTCGAGTGTCTTTCAAATACTTGAAAACTTTCTTTGCTACATTCCAATGACCTTCACATGGCTAATGCATGAACATGGAAAGTATCCCTACAAAAAAAGCTATGTCAGGTTGAGTAGTAGTTAGAAAATTCAAACCTTCAACAAGTTTCTTGTACTTTGTTGGATCTTCAAACTTACTTCTTTCAGTGGAAGTAAGCTTCAAATTTTTCTCCATAGGAGTAGAAACATGGTTACAATCCTGCATCCCAAATCTGTCCAATATCTTTCCATATAATTTTTTTTGAGAAATAAAAATATATTTGGGTTTCTACTCAACTTCAATCCCTAAATAATAATGCAATAAACCCAAATTTGTCATGTCAAAAAATTCAATAATTCTCTTTTAACAAATGCTATATAATCATCATTATTTCCTATTATCATCAAATCATTTACATACATAACCAGATATAAAATTGACTTTCTAATCTTCTTAACAAAAATAGTTGCTTCATCCAGATCAAATAACTTGTAATTCAACTTGAGAAGGTGTTCAATTAATTTTTCTTACCATGTGCAAGATGCATATTTCAATCCATACAAAGCCTTCACCAACATACATACCTTTTGCACTTTTCCTTTGATAACAAAACCTTCTGGCTTAAACATGTAAACGATCTCCTTCAGATCACCATTCAAAAAAGTTGTTTTTCAATCGATATGATGTATCTTCTAGCTAATTTGAGCTACAAGAGAAAACAAATTTCTAATTGTGCCCCATTTTGATGTAGGAGCAAAATGTCTCTGTGTAGTCAACACCTTCCGTCTAAGCATAGCCTTTTTGTATAAGCGTTGCCTTGTATTTATCAAGCGAACCATCTACCTTATACTTGATCTTATACACCCATTTGCAACCAATATTTTTTATGTCAACAGGAGGATCCACTAACCTCCAAGTTCCATTCTTAATAAGTGAATCATATTCCTTTTTCATTGCATCTTTCATTCGTCACAATTAGAAACTTATTCAAAATAACTTGGTTTACTAATTATAGAATAATTAAACTCACAGTCATGAGAAATGTTACCTTAACTTAAACTAACATCACCTTTAGAGGAACTTCTTCTTTCAAAGTCATCATACTTGCTTGGAAATACCAAACACGTGTGGATCTTCATAAAGGTTGTTGAAGTTGTTGTGATGGTTGCTCACATTGAAAAAGAGGCTCAAGAACAAGCTCTTCAAGAGCAATTTTTGGCCCTACAGAAACAACACTATCTTCCAAATTTTCTTCAACAATAACATTCTCATCATTATCATGAGTTAAACATGGAAAAACCACAGAATGATGTAGAATAGGAACCCCCCTTCAGTATGTTGAACATAATTAACAGATTCAAAATAAGACTTTTACTTGGTAACTAACCGTGACCTTATTATTATTATTACTATTCTGCTTAATTCGAACCTAACCCCACCCAAAAAAAATCCATTCTAAACTAAAAAAAAAAAATAGTTGGTACAATAATCGACATCTACAATATGGCTACTATTAGTGTGAACATTATTTCAAAATAACTTTGGAAATAAATGCACTTTTTCTGAATAATTAACATTATAAAATCCTTATGGTTATAACATTCAAAAATTAACCATTTTGTTTACCTATATCATTAGGAGTTGATCTTAGGGTGTGAGAGTTATGTAGAAAATAATGAAAATACATATTTATATCTCCTTCTCGTACATATTATAAAATACCCTTCAAAAGGGATATACACTCCAATAATCATAGTTTCTAATCTAGTTCACTTATTGACTATGAACTATAAATTTATTCTAAGTTAAATATTAAAATATATAAACATCCTAACCAACATGTCTACGTGAATCATTCCAAGTATGTCTCTCCATGAACTATGTTTTACTTTTATAACCACAAATGCTATATCCAAATGAGGAAAAATATTGTAATTTTTTCTGTCTCTATTTACCTAGAAAAATAGCGCAATATAAACTAACAATCATCATGAAGTTGTAGTCAAATCTACAAATTCATGTCTCAATTGTCTCCCAAACACAACTATAGGAAATAAATAACTACCCCTCAAATTTCTTTCAATGAGAGATAAATTCCATAATTTGAAAAGTACATAAAATTTATAAAGATAAATAAATTCCATAATTTGAAAAGTACATAAATTTTTTAAACTAGTTTAAACACGTATAAGACATATGTAATGAATTCCTCAAAAGTTAAAATAAGGAGAACAAAAGTAGGAATAACAATTCATGGTTTTAGGGATATATGCATAAAAATTCTTTAGGAGAGAAACCTTATGAGAAAAGAAAATACCTAAAAAATTATATTGAATAATGCTTCTCGCTGTGCTCAATAAATTTTACCATTTCTCTTAATTCAATTTTATTTCATATTTGATATATAATCCAATTCCTAGACCAACTTAATTAGAATTTATGAATTACATGATTATTCCTAGTTAAATTCTCAAATATATAAACGTCATTATCAATATGCTTCTATGAATCACTCTAAATATGTTTCTCCATGAGGTATCTTCTACTTTTACAACATTCAACATGGGGAATCAGGGAGAAAACACCCTTCTTATTTGTGTTCTAGGAAATAGAGAAGGGGAAATGCCTTGCTTGAGGGCTTCATGGGCTTGCATTTGACTTATCATCTTGATCCTTTACTTATAAGGGTAATTTTAGGGAGTCAAAGACCATGGTAGGTTTTGGCCTTCTATTCTTAATGTTTTGAGATCTTGCACACCTGTTTGGGAGCTTGTATTTTTTCTCGCTCCTATTTAAACTTTGGAATACTATGGGGTAGAGGGCATGGATCTAAACGATTTCATCCTATATGAGCCACTACCATTACTATATCCTAGATTCTAGAGGAAGCAAATTCTGCTGTGGTAGGTGGACGAAGGGGTGGAAAAGTTTGGAGTTGGTGTCGGGGGAGGAAACTTGGAAACAGGTAGCAGGAGGTGGGTCATTCGATGGTGTCTATAAAGTGAAGGGTGGTGGCATTGTTTTCAGTGCCTAGATTCATTGGTGTTGCAGGAGGGCTTGAGAAGGGCACTACAACTGGGGGGTTTGGAGGGGTTGGAGTTTATAGTTCAGGACGATAGTAGGTGGGTGTACTTGGCTTCTGAAACTTGACACAAGCACATCAACACAATATACATGCAATGTTAATGTGGGAGGGTTCACTAAGGAATAAGACCACATGGCCAAATGGTGCAACACCTCTTGGACAATCAATATTTGGGCAAAGAGATGGATTCAAATCGAACACAGTCCCCAGGTAGAATTGAACTACCACCTCCCTTTTATTCGGTTGAAAACTATCTCCAACACATCACTTTACTCTTGGACCAGCTTGGACATGATCACCATGAAGATATAAATGTAGTCATTGGTTTCATGAATGACCAGTAATGAAATCGGTGGCATATGTAGGATTGGTTGGACACTCAAAAATGCAAAGAAATGAGGATATATGAAAAGCTAGAGCATATAGAAGGTTGATTAGCATACATGGAAATACATGTGCATTATGCCTTTAGTCCTTCCCCGTCACCGGGTACTAGTCTAGATAACACAACCCCAATTATTTCTTCGGACCAGGGATGATCGTCAGATGCATTCAAATCCTAGGGTTATTTTGGTCACATTGGGCTATCTATATGTGGTTTTCTAGTTTGCCTTATCTTTTCATAATGTGGTTTTGTTACTACTTTCTAGCAAACAAATATGTTAGGAGTAACCATAGAAGACATTTGAAAAAAAATTCCTCACAATAACATCATATTTGAATTAATACAAAAATCTGACTTCCATGGTAAAAATAATAATTCAGTGTCAGACTATTTTCTTGACCGAGTTTTCGTTGCCATGCATTTTGTGTGTTCATTATTCATACATTGTGTTTTTTATATTGTGTATTTGTCTATTCACACATTTTTGGGTTTTGACTGATTTTTTGTCATCATGCATGATCTGCTACAGGGTTGTCTACTCGACGTTTTGTCATCATCATGTCCTTGGCCATTGTGGTCTTTGGCCTTTCGAATGCATCTATGGTCATCAATCATGTGGTTGCCATCGAAGGTACTAGGCTTTCCAACCCTGTTATTGTTTGCCCAATTCATAATATCAACATAATTATGAACACCATTGATGTGGTCATGATTTTCATGGAAATAATTGACGTCAACCAAATCGTCACCACCTTTCAAGTTATCGTGCTCCCTGCCACTACAAGGAGCATCATTAATTATGAAGGTGTGGTTGTGTCCATGAATTTCATGAGAATGAGAATGGGAAAGGTTGTGTACAGGACTTTCATGAGAATGAGAATGAAAACAACCCCGACCATGGGCATGATGATGCACTTCATCAAAAATGCCAACCCCACAAGATTGACCATAATTCCTCTGACTAAAACAAACAATAAACAATATGTAGAAATCTCTTGGGGTTATATAATTCTCTCAATGGACTCCAAAACTACAAGGGACCCAATAAATACCAAGAAAACAACATTCACATATTACCTAGAAAACACCTCAAAACTCGCATAACCATATTGAACTTGTTGTTTGCAAGCAACCAAGAAATATAAGAAGCATAGAGTCTGATCACAAGGGTTGCACAGTTGAACAAAATGTGGCAAGCCTATGAAGTAAGTCCCAGTCTATTGTCCATGAATCCATAAATGAGCTCGACTACCATAAAGACATGTATTGATCAAAAGGAAAATTGCGGCCTTATGCAACTTCCTTTTTCCCTTTCGCTCAAAATAGTATTATTGTTATTTGTGAATTTATAAATCTCTATAGTCTTGCAAATCACCAAATTTAAAATTTATTTTCCTTATGCTTGGAAAATCCTGAGTTGTAGTTATTTATTTCCTATATTTATTCTTTTGATATTATTGTGGCATGAAGCTATAGATTTGATTACAATTTCAACTTGATAATTAGTCTATAGTAGGTTAATTTTTTGGGTCTGGTAGAAGAATATGGTTAATACCATAGAGTTGATTTATCTTTTGTATTTTGATACTATCATTTAATTATTAAATGGATATATCTAATATTTTATTTAACAAAAGAATAAATGTAGTTCTTGAATATCACATGTCCTATACTATTTTTTATAGTAGAATATCACATGTCATATACTATTTTTTATAGCATAATTTTATGAGTTGGTAGGATAGGTTAAACTAGAAATAACCCTTTCACAATGAAAAAATATATGATGTTTTGAGAAGGTGTTGCCAAAAAAGATGTTAGAATTCATGATATAAACTTTTGGTAAATAAAATTTTAAGCCAATCTATCATATTTATTCTAGAGAAACTGATTCTTATCATGGAGAAAAATGGAATACAAAAGATGTTAATCTGAAATTTCAATGGGTAAATATGTCTCAAAATCTTTAGTAAAAATTTAAAAACTTTTCTAAAATACCTATAAATAATAATAATAAATTAAGCACAAGTAATGTTCAAATAAAAAATTATTCTAATAATATTACGTAATTAATCTTTGAAATGTTGAATGAATATTTGTAATTACATACCTCTTAGTGTACACTATCATTAGTGGTCGAATGTTGTAAAAATAAAAGATACCTCGTGGAAAAGCATATTTAGAGTGATTCATAGAAGCATATGGGTAATGATGTTTATATCTTTGAGAATTTCACTGGGAATAATCATGCAATTCATGAATTGCAATTAAGTTGGTCTAAGAATTGGATTATATATCGATTACGAAAAAAAATTGAATGAAGAGACATGGCACCTCAAGAAGCATTATTCAATATATTTTTTAGGTATTTTCTTTTCTCATGAGCTTTCTCTCCTCAAGATTTTTTATGCATATATCCTTAAAACCATGAGCGTGAATATTAAAATATTCCTATTTTTTTGTTCTTCTTATTTTAACTTTTCAGACATTCATTAGATATATCTTATACATGTTTAAATTACTTTATAAATTTTATGTACTTTGCAAATTATGGAATTTATTTATCTTTATAAATTTTATGTACTTCGCAAATTATGGAATTTATTTTTTCCACATTTAAAGAAATTTGAGGGATAGTTATTTATTTCTTATACTTGTGTTGGGGAGATAATTGAGACATGAATATGAATCTGTAGATTTTATTACAACTTCAAGTTGATTGTTATTTTATATTATGCTATTTTTCTAGGTAAATAGAGATAGAAAAATGACTATATTTTTTCTTGATAAATAGAAATAGAAAAAATGACTATATTTTTCTTATTTTTTTTAGATAAAGGTAAACAATTTTGATACTGTCTTTTAATTATTGAATGAGCATATCTAAGATTTAAGTTGATAAGAAATAATGATGGTATCTTTACCATCAACCATTAAATGCCTAACCTAGTGTTGATGCCTCGAAATTTGCTGCAACAACATGGGGGATAACCACTCGGTCGAGGATTGAATACCGTCCATTTTGTGTTTGGAATCGTGGCTCCGACTAGATATAATGGGACCAGTTTCCCAATAAAATGTGATAGAATGGATAGAGTGTTTATAACCAAAAATAAGTGATAGATGGGAGTGATTTATAAACTGAAATACATGTATTAATCTATCTATTACCCAGGTTTACTTGTCTATTTGTATGTGATCTAAAATAATTGTCCTTAGTGCATGATAATAAAGATTAATCAAACACTTGCAGAAATGGAAAGCATTGAAGATAATTATTTTGATTAAATAGTTAATCAAAATAATTTATGAAACTCTTATCACATTAAAATAACGTTAACAAATCGCTTATATATGTATTAAAGATAACACTTCTAGCATGTTCAAAAATGAATTAATGCAGAAATTCGTAAGAAAAGATACATATAATAGACAATATAAAGAGGAATGACTATCAATTCATAAACAAAACAGAAATACAATGATAAAATTACCCGATGTATGTTACTCTTCTCATGAAAGAAATAGTTTTGGTCTAGTCTTTCTCATTAATATGGTTTCAAAAGTACAAAAGTGTAAACTTCCAAAGCCTTCTCTACAAAACTTCACGACCCTGATCCAGCCATTCTACTAAGATAAACTTGAAAGTACAGAAGTGCAAGCTTCCAAATTCTTTCCTTATAAAATTTGAGGATCCTTTCTTTGTAGACATGAAAGGGTTTATATAACAAAAATAAAGTATAAAAATAGACAATACATAATAAGGGTTAAGGAGGTTGAAACAACTCTCCTTAAAATAAGACAAAATAGGACATAAATAGAAATTGTTGAAATGATGAGCTCATGAATGAAATTGTGTTTATTATTTCATTCACTGCTTGAGCTCGTAAATATCTAACACTGGCTTAACTTCATGGGGCTGCCATGTCGCCATGCTTAGTTGTCTAGTGTACACTGCATCTAAAAGCGGAGGAAGCATATGAGTGGTTGATTCAACAAGGCAGCGAAGCATTAGCCACTGACTGTGTGGCTTCACAAGATATTACCAGTACATCTCCTTGTCTTGTTTTTTCAAGTTTTTTATTTCTTCTTCCTTTGCTTTTGAAATTTCCTACCATTGCCTTTCTAGAACTTTAATATCAGGAAGATTACCAGGTGGGCATTCTTGAATCAAGTTGTCATTATGCAGGTTATCGTTGATAGTTTTAATGATGTTATTGGAAGCATCGTTTTCCCTGGAGGCTTCTCTTTCTACTTGTTTCCACTTAATGTCCCAATCAGTAAAGGTGATTTCCTTGTGAGATTCCTCTATTCTGGGAAGGTTTGTTGCTCTGCCTTCTGCTGTATCCCGTCATGTTATAAATCCTGATATTTTATCATCAATATCATTGAAAGTCACCCTCAAATTGGATGATTGATTCATCAGTGAATCACTTTTGACACATAATGGATTGATGATTGATAACTTTTTACAAATATCACTTGTTGTTGTGATAACAGAGTGTTTAGTTCTAATGCTTCCTTTATAAAGTCTTCCACTTTAGGATTGGCCTTCACCTAATCAAGTGAAAACAAGAGCTATCAAACTTCAGTATCCTTAGTAATGATCTATGCCTAATGTTGGAGCTTTAGCTAATCAAACATCTGCTGGAGTTGATATAATTGTGTCTTCACTTGTTGATCAATACATTGTCTTTCCTCTACCAACTGTTGTTCCAACTGTTGAATTATTTCTTCATTTTCCTTTATCTGTTTTTCAACTTCTTCTGCTTTATCAATCGTAGTAGATGCATAAGCACCTGCAAACTGTGACAACTTTGTTAAATTCTTTGAAGGATCAGTTTGTGTATGCTTCCACACTATGTCCATTGGTATATCACTCGGAATTGTTGATGATCATTGCTCCATTCTTCTCCTTTTCCTCTATATTTTCACTAGAACCTAATGTTTTGGACTATAAAAGACGTCAATAGGAGGGATTTCTTCCACTTTAAGGACAATTTCGGATGAAGTCAATGCCAGGATGATTTCATTTTCTTCTGTAGTGACAACTTTATCAAAAGCCCTATTAATAAACGATCTTTGTCCAGTGTTCTATGGTGTGTTGAATGTTTTCTCCATCTCAATATTCTCTGCCCCTTGTTGTTCTTTAAGCTATTGATCAAATTGTTTCGAGGCTTCATCTATTTCATTATTGAAGGGTGTTTTATCAGTATGAATTTCTGTGGATTTATCTTCCACTTCAATATCTCTAGAAAATTCCTCTTTATCATGTTCTGAATTCTTCTCTGAATAATTTTTTGAATTCTACTCTGAACCCTGCTCTAAACCTACTTTGAACTCTACTCTTCTTGGGAAATTGGTTGAGAAATCCTCAACATATCCAAAGGGACGTTCTGCAATCTTTTTTCCCTGTATTCTTTGAATTGCGCTAGATTTTCTAGATTAAGTTTCAATGTGGCCAGGTTTTGTACTTGTGAGAATATCTCGAAAGATTCAAAGAGGTTATCATAGTCATCATCTTCATGACTGAATTTCCTAATTTTTACTTGAGTAGTAACATTTTGTGCCACTTTGTTTGGATTAAACTATCTGTCAGGAATAGCAGCAAGATTTAAACATGTTATGTTATCAATTTCAAGCAAAACATGCTTGAAATCATGTAGAGAATATACACCACATTGGATAGGGAATGAAGGCCATAGATATTTCTTGGCTTCCTTTAAGGTCTTTGTCAATCCATTCCCTACAATTTGATAGGCAATCTCCCCAACCAGTAGTTTATGAGGGACATATAATGGGAGAACATGAGGAGGTGCCAGAATTCCATAGACTCTAATAGAGGTAAATAGTTATTCACCAAACCACTTGCCTATTGTTATCAAATCAATTCTTGCTTCTTCGGACAGTCTTGGGGCTATATTATAAAAAATGGCTTAGTGTATTGGCAGCATGACGCCTTGGAAAATTTTATAAAAATGGGCATGGAAATTAGATTCCCATGGGATTTTATGATATACATGGATAGGAGTGGGGTCTTGAATGGTCCATTTCCATCCCATGGTTGGGAAATCTGAAGTGAAACAGACTGCATCCATGATATATGTGCTCATAAAGAATGGTGGAACTACTCTGGTAGCAACATACCAATTTTGTCTATATTCTCATGTTTGGGAGGTAATATTATTTGAATTGACAGTGGCCCAATCCATTATATAAGAATGTGATGCTACCTCAATAAGAGGAACCCATTCGACTGAAAATTTAGTTGTATTAGGGTACCCGAATAACCTACACATCATAGCTACGATATAAGAATAGGGAGTGGCGAGAGAAGATATAGAGTACATACCTGACTTTTCATGTTTTTGCTTGTTTGGGTAGGATCTCCATCATTTAATTGGATCTAATTCCACCTCATTCTGGCTTGCAAACTATTTTAGGAAATCTTTTCCATATACCTTATGTAGGTCAGGTATATGGTACATTTTCTTCAAACCTTGAGTTGTAAAAGACCCGATGACTATTTTTCTTGAAGTCAAGAATGTCCTATTGGTGATATTGATGTTCTCAATTTTCCATTTCACCATATAGGTGTAAGGAAGGATCTTGGGTCGAGCAGCGACCCTATGAAGAAAAGAGTTGGCGACTTCGTAGTTGGAGGCTTCAGAGGATGAAGTAGCATCTACTGTCACCACTCTTTGAATTACCTTGGGTCCTTCACTTTCATGAAATTGATACATAGATTCCCATGAGGATGTTCCATTGTCTATCATGCACGTAGTATCCGAGAAAAGTGGGGGCATTTTTGTTACTTCAGAAGCAGAAGGTGTGGGTTGCGAAGCTTCCATGGCTTTCTTCCCTTTATTTTCTTTCGTCATTATGTTACATTGTTGCTTCTCGGGTTTAACCTGCAATTGGAAACATAGAGGAATGAAGAACAACAGGTTTGAAATGTCGGAGCGTTTGATCATACAAGGTTTGAAATGATGGATAATATAGCTTAAATGTGAAAAATATGAAATATCTACATAAAGGCTATCAAATCACCTTGGGGCTTTAAATCATAAATACCATTAGAAGTCCTTAATAGCTGAAATCATGGCTTCACGTGATAATTTATTATTCCATTAATAGATCGTATCGCAAAAAACCTTTCAAACGGTAATCCTAACCATGTCTCAATGTGTTTTCCTGATATACAATTGCAATACCATTATATTAGTCGTTTGGTTATCGGAAGTTCGCAATGCGATGATCATAATATCGCAATAGAGGGTTTGGAGCAAAGGACAATGGAAATGACCAAAAGCCTTTTGTGATTGTGAAATCACGAGGAATGATGTGGCAGTGGAGTGGGCCCAAGCGATGACTTAGTATTATTTTTTTAACATGTTTTTCCTTCATTTTTTTCATTCTTATGATCTTATTAAAGTTGAGCTTTAATAACGAGCTTTATCGCAGTCGAAAGATCGGAAGTGAATGGATCGCCCTACCTTTTGCTAGTTTGTGATTCATCTGGACGCGACATATTTATTGGGTTGCGTTAATTGTTATATCAGATTCATAAGGTTTATCACATATCGCAATCGGAGAGGTCCTCGGGGCTTTTATATCACACTCGTTATAAGTTTTGAGATGTGGGTAAGCTCCGATATAGAGCAGATATGTTAACAATACTCAAGGCTTTTAAAGCTTAAGTATGTTTTTGTTCTTGGGGACTATACACATTGGGATATGTGATTTGAAATATATTTTATCACATCGCATCATTTCAAAAGGATAAAACACGGAGTTACTCATTAGGACTTGCGAAGTGTGATAACGTCAAGATTTGTTTAAGGTAGGCTCGTTCGAGTTGTTTGGGCTAATGAAATTTAGATTTTTATTCAAATGAACTGAAATTTGTCATTTTAGAATACTAAAATGTTTTATTTTTCTATGATTTAAAAATTTAAAGGGTCCCCATTATTTATATAAGACTTTCCTAAGAGATTTATATATAAATTAATGGGGGGTTATTGAATGTCACAACACCTATATATATATATATATATATATATATATATATATATATATATATATATATATATATATATATATATATATATATATATATATATATATATATATATTATATATATATATATATAACGCACTCAATATATCACTCCTTTATGATGCCAAAATGACCTAATCAATGATTGTTTTTTGCAAAAAAATTACATGGCATTATTAATACAACATCAACTCAATAGGTAGTGTAAGGGAAGACCATAGAAAATATTTATTATAGGCTCTAAATTAGTAGTGAGTAGTATACTTTTATGATGATTCAATGTTGCTATATATTTTTGGGTAGTTCATAGATGATATTTGTTGGCTCTATATTAGTATTGAGTAGTATATTTTTATGATGATTCAATGTTGCTATATATTTTTGGGCTTGCTACTCATGGTGATGCTACATAGGCATGTTGCTTGTTTTCATGTTGTGATTTTGCAATTGCAAGAAGAGTATATGGAATGGATATAGCATTTGTGGTTGTAAAAGTAAAAGATAGTTCATTGAGAGACATATTTGGAATGATTCACATAGACATATTGGTGAGGATGTTTATATATTTTATCATTTAACTTAGAATGATTTTATACTTCATAGTTAGTAATTGAATTAGATTAGGAACTATGATTATTGGAGTGTATATGACTTCTTAAAGGAATTCTATCATATGTATGAGAAGGAGATACAAATGTCTATTTCCGTTGTTTTCTTCATAACTCTCACACTCTAAGATCAACTCCTAATGATATAGATTATCAAAATGTTTACATTTTGAATGTTATAACAACCATAAAAGTTTTATAATGTTAATTGTCTTTATTTTTATAATTGTCTTTATATTTTTTTTACCTTAAATTATAATGTATACTATAAAATTTAAGTATAGATTTTTGAAATTTTAATATGAGATATTAACAATAATAAATTTGATATAATTTAATATATATATTAAAAATTTGATATAATTTGATTTTTTTTACTTTTCTTAAAAACCAAATTACAAAATCTTTAAAATATATATATATATATATATAATAGAGAGAGAGAGAGAGAGAGAGAGAGAGAGAGAGAGTTACAAGCCCCCTCTCTAAATTTTCACATTTAGAAACGAACTACATTTTGAAACCAGAATTTTTTTATAATTAGTAAAGTATGATTTACATTCGTGATTTTTCCATGTTAGCCCGTCAAGATATCCAATATTTGCAATTACCTGCATAAATAGGCATAAATGAACACGGAAAGTAAATTGCATGGGCAATAAGACTCCAAACTTTATTGACCAGTAAAAATTTAAATAAAAAAATTTATATTTATTTATTGTATTAAAACTTTGGTTAAAAGCTTTGGTGTGCCTAAATATTTTTGATCAACAAAATATTAATATGCATTGGAGTAGTCTACCTAGGCGGTATAATGGCCCATTTTCCGGCACCGGCCGGAAAATCGTCCGGCTCCGGCCGCTGGACGATTCCTCCACCCTCCGCCACCCTCCCCTACGTGTGCCACCCTCCTACCCCGCCACCCTCCCCTGGCAATCCTGACATTCCAGCACAATGGATCTGATCGCAGTTGTATCCTCACATCCCCTAACAGATTCTGGGTCCGCGAAACTGAGGGAAACAAACAAACAAACTGCACCACGCAAACGCAATGTTGAAGTTGACGCCTAAGATGAATTCCATCCTCACACGCCATGACTTGATGCTACCGCTGCCCACAAAATAGAATCATGGTTGCCTCTTTTAAAAGGCTTGGGGGCATCAAGGGGATATCATTCTTAGAAAAAAAGAGTGGAGAGAAGAATAATTTGGGAGGTAGGAGGAATGTAACTGTGATGGCCTCTATTGCTTTTCCTGGGATGAAAGAGCAGTATGAGACTCTGAGATTGAGCCCCGGGGCTTCTGAAAAAGATGTGAAGAGACTTCTGAAAAAGATGTGAAGAGAGCCTATCGTCGCCTTGCGTTGCAGGTATGCAAGTACCCATTTGAAGCTATGTCTCTTACTTTCAAGATAAGATATTTTCAATAAATCTTCCATTTCTGAAGTAAATACAAAAAGATATACAGGTTTGAAATAGAAATTAAAAATGACAGACTTCACACATTCTTGAGAATTTTTAAGAAAATTTGTTTGGCAATATCCATGGTCATATAGAATGTCAGAAAACATTAATATTGCACTCATATGTTAATATAATCTGGTTACAGTATCATCCGGATGTTTGCAAAAGAGATGAGCATGGGGTTCAATTTCACAAGATCTATCAGGCTTATGAGGTAAATTGCCTGCCTAAGAGTAATCTTTATCTATATGCATTTTCATTCTATAATATGGGATTCTTATGCAGGCCCACAGTTTTTTATTGTTGTTACTTTTGTGATAATGAGCAGACTTTAATGTCAAGTCTAGCAAAGGAAAAGCAGCAAATCTATTTTGGTAATTACTCTATGGAGGGCGTGATGGGAATCAATAATGATTATTGGGACGAGTGGGAAGAATGGATGGGATGGGAAGGAGCTGGAACCCTTGATCATTCCTCTCTTATAAACATTTGTGCCTGATGAAAGCTTCATCATAGACTGTGCAGGTGTCTATTGGTCGGCCTTGCAAACAGTTATCGCCTCTCCATGACGGATCCCATGTTGACTGTTATGGGCTATCTATAAAGTTCTTGCTATTGGCAGAAAAACAACTGCCTTAGAAAGCCCATAAAGCTTCTTCATTCATCTCCTGGAAACAATATGTTCTTCTACCTGTATAGTTGATTTTATCTCTTCCGTTGGCTCCCACAACACAAAGGACTTACTAATCCAGATGAAGCAACAACTTTCTGAGTTCTCTGTTTTAGTGAGTCATTTGATCTGGTCATGGGTCCTGATTATTACTACCTGTACATATGTTCTGTTCATTTATACTCTCAACTACTTGTACATACCTGCAGGATATCTCTCTCGACCATGTCATTATTATGGGGTTCTGCTCTTCATTAAAGTGCTCCTAACTATTCTTCCTGTAATTTGTAATGACATTCATTTAATGGAAACTATTATTTTGATTTAAGAGATCTTTGATCATTGCGATGAAATGTTGTCGTTTCATTACATAATGCAAAATTTCTACATATTTGATCCTTGAGACAAAATGAAACCATTTCATTCCATAATGAACTTTTCTATTGTATATCATCTGACATCCTGAAAAAGGCATTATTCTAGGCTGGAACTATAGACAATCCCTGCTTGTATTTGCAGGATTCAAATGTTGTTAAGTTTTAACATTAATGTTGATTTTATAGGTTTCATATGGGACTGAGATATATTCAATCAATTAGTTTTGAGTATTTTGTTTATAGATTGTTACCGTGACAAATCTAGGGTAATCCCTGACAAATTATGCTTGGGGCTATAATTGTGGAGCCATGGAGTGGAGCATTGATGCCTAGATCCTGTAACAAGGGAGATCTGAACTGTGCAACACTGGAAAAGTTAATGAGGACGATTGAAGTAGGCAAAGTGTCCAGGTTACAGATGTAGCAGCGAAGAGTGGCAAACAATGGGGTGGCACTAAAACTACTTATATGATAGATCCTAAAGAAGAAACTCATCACTGGTAGTTGTTATCTCTAAAACCAGGTGAGTGTAAGTGACCAGTAACATTAGTGATTAGCGTATAACTAAAATTTTTGGTTGAGACTATTTCCATTTTTTGGAAATCCAAATTGTAAAATGCCCTTTAAAGGATGGATTTGTAGGGATTGTGGAAATTTCAGAATCAAATTATTAAATTAAATTTTAAAATTTCATCTTATATTAAAGGTTTTCTAATTTTTTGAGAGCGCTCTCTTCTTTTTAAACCCCTTAAAGGTGGGGCGGAAGTGTAAGATATATATTTTATTAGTAGAAATTCAAACAAGTAAATAGAACATTTAAACTATTTGCTCTACCCTGCCTCTTCAAATGCTTGAAATTGAAAGTTTGAAATGTATCTTCGGCCGGGCATAGATCAATTAATAAGTGTTAAAAGCTTGCTTTGAGGAAACTAGACTGCATAAAGTAGGGCATGAGAAATACATTTTGTTTTGAAAGGTGGGTTTGCCAAAATGGAATCTAAAACCATTATATTAGAGGACTTCAGTATGTAAAACAAAATGAGAGACACAGAGATTGAAAGGCCACGCATGAAAACATAAAACTAAGAATTTGGAGAACCAATTTGGTTGAGTCATTAATTGAGATATTAATGGGATGCTCTTGCATCAATAACTAGAACTCCTCCATATTTTTTTGCAAGTCTGGGACAGAGAGTGAGGAGAAGCCATCCTTTCTTTTTCGACTGATCCAAACAAAGGTCCATATGCTCAACTTCCTATCTAGAGTGAGTGTGAGTCACAAAGAACTTGATGTGGCAATATAATTCCAATGTCTTGAAAATTTTATGTCACAGGTGCGATTGGTGCCCAAATTGAGGATAAATTATGGCATGTGTGCCAATGTTCTTTGCCCAGAGAGAATCTCTCTTAGAATTTACTTTTGCCTCCAACAACTTGAGTTTTATTTGGGATGCCAAAGAAACAACTCGATGAAAAGATTTAGCTACCTCCATGGCTTTTCAATTTGACATGAATTTGACGAGTTGGAGATGAACCCCTATGGCCTAGGCAAAGATCCATTAAGGGGAAGGAAAATAAGTTGAACACAAAGAGATGATGGAGGAAGGGATTAACTAGTGTAAGGAGTAGATAGGGTTGAAGAGCAGGTAAGAAATTAACATTGAAATCCATATTCACTAGAGGAAATCAAGAACACTATATAGCCCACATGCTCCATTGATAAATGTTGCTAGTTCTAAACATCAATGCCACATATACAAGGGCCATGATGCAAAGGATTCGATGTCATTGAAGTTGTAGGGTCGTTGTAGGTATATGCCTTTAGATGGCAAGAGGCGACACATGTATGTGGGTCGATGAATGCCATCTCATACTCCTGCACTTGAGTTCTCTGCTCGTAGGAAAATTTTGAGAGGTTTCAACCTTAGGGTTGATTTAAGATATTTAATTGTAATAGTGAATCCTAATCACCATGCAGTTCAAGAGGAAAGATTGTACTTGAATGTCAAGAAGTCACAGCTCAATTTTCATGCATATAATAGATATGGAATAATTTTATTACAACAAAGTTAGTATCATTGAACATGTCACACTTATCTTCAAGATATATGTTAAAATCTCCTAATAGTTTAAGCCCTATGTTATGTTGAATCCACATGAACCACAAGTGTTGTAAGTTACCTAGTCAAAAATACAACAATACAAGCTGAAAATCAAATTTGAGAGTACACAACGATTAGGCAATCAAAACACTTCATTAATATATAATAGATGAAATACATGCACATACTTAGCATATCACAAGTTGGTACAATATCAAGTTCTCCAAAGTATAGCTATGGATGCCTTCAAACCCTAGCCACCAACTCATCCCAACTAGGAATCACTTCTAACATGAGTTGGCCAATCCACCAAGAATGCTCAACAAGCTAGCATCATCTTTGGCAAGTCCTTCTTAGCCCAAGAAAAGTTCATCCCTCTCTTCTTCTCGCACATAACAAGTAGCTATGAGGCTTCTAAAAACCTAGTCTTCTTCTCCAATAAGAGCTACATGAACAATTTTACCTTTATCCCTCTATGATTTATTAAAAACCATAGCATATTTGCATTTTTAGGGTGAAACCCTCACCTTAGAACATCCCTTGAACTCTCCAAGAACTCTTGTGCAAAAAGAAAAAGGGAGATAATACAAAGAGGATACATAAGAGAGAGGAAATAGTGCACTCCACTCCTCACATCTCTAATGCAAATGTGTGATGAATGAATGTATGAATGAACTCTCTCATTTTTCTATTTATGAGGGGTAAGGGAGGTCAATAATTTTTTGGGGAATTGTTTCTATTTTTGCCCCTAGCCCTGACCATTTACTTGTCGCATCACCTAAGGTCTACAAGAATAATCTTTAAGAGACTGGTAAAAGGTTTCACAATGTCTGCCAAGAAGGGACACATATTTTGTTGATTGAAGTGGACAGATTTGAGCCAAGGAAAATTTTAAGGCTATTGACTTATGCACTGTATTGGATTCGCTACTGCTTTCTTTGAGCTATTATGCTCTCTAGCCTCTGGTGTGCCTCTTTTACGGTCACAGTGGTTAATTCTGTTCACTCAAAAAGTTATGATTTGTAAAAATTTGAACTCATATCAAGAAGCAACTATATATATATATATGGCCATAGTAAAGTTTTCCTGTTTATGAATTTTTTTGTGTAAATTCCCATATAAAAAAATATGTTCTAATTGTTCCTAACGGAGTAGTAAAAAATGTGATCTTAAAGTGCCATGATGTGACTGTGTATCAATTAAAATACATGAAATAGATATCGTTAGTAACCCAAATGATAAACATGTTCCATGTTTTTAATAAAATTAAAATGATATTGAAGGGTAGCTTGAAAGAGATCTTAGATGAAGGAAATCAAAGCAACAACATTTTGTGGCAAAGGATTACTCTATTAGAGTACACATAGCTGGTAATACTGATTACAGAGTGTGAGTTGGTAGCAGCCTGGATTGGGAGCATTTGATTTCTCCTAAGAACTTTACTGCAGCATTAATCTAATATACATTTTTCGCAGTCTGAATTGTCAAAAATTGCGCAGCAGCAAACTGAAATACAATAAATTTTACGGAATAATTCAATTCTTTGATCCAAGACAAACAATATCGCAACCCCGTGAAGGAAAGCACAGGCCACACATCAGTGACAAGATGATGCGTTTTCAACATAAATTGTGCAAGATTATTTACCCTGTCAAAAGTTTTGGAGCAGTTTGTCTGGAAATTGCAACATATATAATGATTTTCATTCGACATTGATGCTCAAAGCAGAAATGACAGTTGTGTGGGATAACATCCCAAACCTTTTCCTCTCTGGTAGAAGCATATTATCCCTTGCAATCCTAGACATATTAGCATACACAAGATCAAAATAATTATTTCCAGAGCACAAGAAGATCCATGAAACAAGATATGACTTACAGAATGATCACTCCCTAGCTAATGAGACACTCCACTCTTGTTTGTTTCTGTCTCCATTGTATCATTATCGTTGTTTACCTAGTGTAAGCCATCTTTACAAAGAGTTGCAGAGTCCAGCCTAGAATAATGCCTTGTTCAGGATGATATACAATAGAAAAGTTCATTATGGAATGAAACGGTTTCATTTTGTCTCAAGGATCAAATATGTAGAAATTTTGCATTATGTAATGAAACGACAACATTTCATCGTAATGATCAAAGATCTCTTAATCAAAATAATAGTTTCCATTAAATGAATGTCATTACAAATTACAGGAAGAATAGTTAGGAGCACTTTAATGAAGAGTAGAACCCCATAATAATGACATGGTCCAGAGAGATATCCCGCAGCATGTACAAGTAATTGAGAGTATAAATGAACAGAACATATGTACAGGTAGTAATAATCAGGACCCATGACCAGATCAAATGACTCACTAAAACAAAGACAACTCAGAAATTTGTTGCTTCATCTGGATCAGTAGGTCCTTTGTGTTGTGGGAGCCAATGGAAGAGAAATAAAATCAACTATACAGGTAGAAGAACATATTGTATTTCCAGGAGATGAATGAAGAAGCTTTATGGGCTTTCTAAGACAGTTATTTTTCTGCAAATAGCAAGAACTTTATAGATAGCCCATAACAGTCAACATGGGATCCGTCATGGAGAGGCCATAACTGTTTGCAAGGCCGACCAATAAACAACTACACAGTCTATGATGAAGATTTCATCAGGCATAAATGTTTATATGAGCGGAATAATCAAGGTTCCAACTCCTTCCCATCCCATCCATTCTTCCCACTCATCCCAATAATCGTTATTGATTCCCATCACGCCCTCCGCGGAGTAATCACCAGAATAGCTTTGCTGCTTTGCCTTTACTAAGCTGGACATTAAATTATGCTCATTATCACAAAAGTAACAACAATCAGAAAACCATGGGCCTACATAAGAATCCCATATTATAGAATGAAAATGCTTATAGATAAAGATTACTCTTAGGCAGGAAATTTACCTCATAAGCCTAATAGATCTTGTGAAATTGAACCCCACGCTCATCTCCTTTCCAAACATCTGGATGATACTGTAACCAGATTATATCAACGTATGAGTGCAATACTAATGTTTTCTGACATTCTATATGACCAGGGATATTTCCAGGGATATTTCCAGACAAATTTTCTTAAAAATTCTCAATAATGTGTGAAGTCTGACATTTTTTATTTCTTTTTCAAACCTGTATCTCTTTTTCTATTTGCTTCAGAAATGGAAGATTTATTGAAAATATCTGATCTTGAAAGTAAGAGACATAGCTTCAAATGGGTACTTGCATACCTGCAACGCAAGGCGACGGTAGGCTCTCTTCACATCTTTTTCAGAAGCCCCAGGACTCAATCTCATAGTCTCATACTGCTCTTTCATCCCAGGAAAAGCAACAGAGGACATCACAGTTACATTCCTCCTGCCTCCCAAATTATTCTTCTCTCCACTCTTTTTTTCTAAGAATGATATCCCCTTGACCCCCTAAGCCTTTTAACAGAGGCAACCATGATTCTATTTTGTGGGCAGCGGTAGCATCAAGTCATGGCGTGTGAGGAGGGAATTCATCTTAGGCGTCAGCTTCAACATTGCGTTTGTGTGGTGCAGTTTGTTTGTTTGTTTCCCTCAGTTTCGCGGACCCAGAATCTGTCAGGGGATGTCAGGATACAGTTGTGATCGGATCCATTGTTCCAGAATGTCAGGATTGATAGGGGAGGGTGGTGGGGAAGGAGGGTGGCACGCGTATGGGAGGGTGGCGGAGGGTGGAGGAATCATCCGGCGGCCGGAGCCGGACGATTTTCTGGTCGGTGCCGGAAAACGGGCCATTCTACCGCCTAGGTAGACTACTGCATTTCACCCTCTATCGATCGCTATAATCCCTCGGGCAAAGACTAATAATACCCCTCGTGGAAACGTAATGAATGGGCTTACCTCATTTAAAGGTTGCGCGAACTCTGTACCCTGGAATTTGTCAGTTAGGGAACGATTTTTTTTTTCCATTTTAAAATTATTTGACACTGAAGAAAATTTTTGAAATCACCCTCAAAATTTTCAAATTGAAATGTCAAAAATGATGGGTAAAAAGATTTAGAACCTTAAATTTGATGTGGAAGTATTTAGGTTGGTTGCATAAATGGTCCTAAATTGTATTTCTAATGAGTAATTTAGAAAGGAAAAAAAGTGATTCAAATTTTAATAAATGATTTAGAAAAAATTGTGCTGAATTTTAATGAGTGATTTAGATTTAAATTTTAGTGAATGATTTAGATCCAAAAAAGAAAATAAAAAGGTTAGATAGTTTTACAATTTTTTATTGCAAGATTTAAATTCTAAACTAAGTCAGACAATATGTTTAATTGTAGTTGTAGCATTTTTGTCATCTAACTTATTTAAGTGTAACATCTATTTTCTTGTCACCAAATTTGTTAGGTAATTTTGTAGTTTTGTAAGGATAGAAATTCTAAGAAATTATTTTGGGGAAAAAAAATAAGTTAGCCTGTCTGTTTAGTTGTAGCCTCTATTTCTTGTCTTTGTTTAGGTGCAACATCTATTTCTTGTCACCCAGTCTGTTTAGGTGAAACATATATTTTCTTGTCACCAAATTTGTTTAGTTGCATTGGTTGTTAATGAGATTTTTATAGATAAAAAAATTGATATTTTTATAGATACCAAAAGAAATACATAAATTAATTGGAATGGTGACATTATCTTGTGGGTTAACTAGAGTTAACGTGGTTAAAGAGGAAAGTGGGTTAACTAGAGTTAACATGGTTAAAGATTCCCCTTCTAATTTAAAACTAAATGACAGTAAATACAACTAAATAATTGAGGCTCTAACCTCGATGGAGGCACCCACCTCCTTCTTCGACCTGTGTGGGCCACTTTTCACAATATTTCAAATTGGAACCACACCCATCACAAACAACATAAGTCTTCAAAAAATTATCATAGCACTATTCTCACAACCCTATTCATCAAGTCGTCATAACATGTTCATCAAGTTGCAATACTATTATACCATGTTCACCATTTTTTCATCAACATGTTCATAAAAACAACTTACTCTTTAATCAAGTACCATAACACCTTTCAGGGAGCCCATTTTTTCCAGACATATAATACTTGCTCATCATCCCTGAAACTTGAACATAAGCCCTAAAAAAATATATAGCTTTACAACATAATAAATGCATCTTCATAACTCTTCATGACCCCTAGAAAGATCATAATTGCATTTTGGTCATTTTCCTTTTTTCTAGAATTCTATTTGGCTTCAAAATCATTCCAAAACCATATCTTAAATTACTCATTTAAGACAATAGAAATTTTCATGTGCTTTATATAGGATGACTCTTTAAGGGTTCTAAAAAAAACTTTAACGGATCTACGAATCAGTGACTTTCAGTGCATCAATAACCTTATTTAAAAAAAAAATTAACACAAGTTGTCTAGGGATCGAACTCGTGACCTCCTACAGACAAACCAGAACCAATAGCTGATCCGATTACGCAACATGTTGAGTGATATTGTGGCTTGCACTTACTTTTATTTTCATCCCATATGTTCATGCCACAAAATTGAAGCCCTCTATGGACTCGAACTGCATGCCTTCGAAAACCACAAAGTCAGTGAACCAAACAAGTTACGTTACCAATGAACCAACGCAAACCATACAACCACAGAGCTGACAATCTAATCAAATTATGTTTCCAATGAACCAACACGAACCACAGAGCCACAAATCCAATGAACCATGCAAGTTACCATAGATCCAACGAAGCAATACAAACCACGGTGCGATAGAACTAACAAACCACGGAAACCATAGAGCCACAAAGCTGAAAAACCAAATAGGTTATGTTGTTAATGAACCAACACAACCAAATAACCAATGAACTAATGAAAACCACAATGCCATAGATCCAATGGACCACATAAACCATAGAGCCATTGTAAAAAAAAATAATGTTACCGACAAATGAGCCTTCATAGAGCCACATAGCTAATGAACCAAATTTTATTTGTTCCAAATTAAATCCGTGTTTTTTTCTCTATGTCGTGGCAGGGTTGTGTATATATATGATCAAACCATTGAATGGGCCTTGGGGCTGATGACATATATGTTCCATGTGATTATGACTTGCTTTTTACGCAAAGATCCTCAATCACCTGGGATTGACCCACTGTGCCATATGACCTGGCCTTAGGGGGTCATTGGTTGATTATGTGGTCATTTCAGTACTACATAATCACGCCATGTGTCACCTAAGAACAACTAAATTCGTCACTTAAACTTCCATATGTACTTTCCACATTTCAATCATCCATACTTCCACGTCATCTAACTAACATTATCATGTTGATGTGTCAAGTTATAACTACGACACTATTTATGTCATCATTGAGTTGATGTATCATGCTAATAGGGGCGTGTGCCAGTTGTTAACTAGTGTGCAATTTTAAGCTTTGATTTCCATAGATCTTTCATTCATTACCTTTGGATTTTCCAGAATATGTGTGATGTTTAACATGTTAAACATTTTGCAATTTCATGCACCATCTATCATACATTTCACCACAAGATCATAGATCCAATATAAATATGCATTACGTTTAACAAATTTGGTGCTTTTCATAATAAATTTTGTGTTTTTCCCCTCAATGCAGTTGTTAAATTCAAGCTGACATATCTTCTCATCCGAGAGGAGTTCGACCAAGTGCAATATACTGTTCAAAATGTCTCAGAGAGAATCAAAGAGGAATCTCCAACCATACCATCCATAGATTCATTTGACCATCATAAATTTGGAAAAAACACAATAAAATTTAGGCCACTTTGACATCATTTGATGAGATACTATTAAGAGATTGGATTATCATACTGCTTTATTTGATTCATTAATGAAATTGTTGCTTCATTAAACTTCCCCTTTGACATCAATGACACTAGTTGTCATCATTGACAACACTATTTCCAACACTGAGCTGAGGAAGAAGACTCTTCTCAAAGGATGCCCCTCTTAGATACAACGTTATTATAAAATGGGTAGACTAGATCCTAAATACAGTTCTTACAAAGGGAAGGCTTAGTCAATATATGCAAATTGTGGATACTAGTTTCAAATGTCCATGTACCTAGTAATGATGGATCTGTGATTATAATAATGTTATGATCTAAATGAATTTTTCAGAAGTCTGTAGTTTTGAAAGTGAAGGTTGTGGAGTGCGAGTTGGGTTTGTAGCAAAGGTATGCTTCAGTAATTTAAGATGTATACACTAGTTTTCTTATGAATAGTCACATACATACGCATATATGTTTTTGTCGAGTCGCATATATATTCTGAGATATGTTTTTCAATATGTTGAGATCCATACGCGGGTGTTGCACATGATAAACACATATATATGTAGGTCTACTTAATAACAATCGCGTATATATCCTGAGTTAGGTTTGGTCATGGTTTGAAGTGCTACTTGATGTTGACTGTTGATGAGTTCTGTTATATTTGTTGTTGTCTGTCAATGATGTCCTGATATGAATGGTTTATATCTAATAGGGTTTGGTTTTGCATTGATCTAATCTAGTTCCTGTGGTTGATTCAATATACAATGAGATGATGTTACAGTGGTACAGTTGGTTCAGTGATTGTATTTCAGATTCATTTTTCAGTGTGGTATTGAGCATAATGTTGGGTGTGGGTCTAGTTCGAAAATATGATGAAAGGTGGACAACAATTTTTTATGTTTGTTTGATACAGGTGGATCCATTATGAAATATTATGAAACATGGTCCACAAGAGGTGTTGAGAGTTGAAGCCTTCAGGAAGGGAGTCAAATCTTCCTTCCAGTAGTAGCTGGTAAATTTGTTCAGGGGGTAGGTGCTCCCTTCCGGTAGCAGCTCGTAAATGAGATCATGGGGTTATCGCTCCCTTTCAGTGGGTGATGGAGAACAAGTGGAGGTTATACAAGTGGGTGTTTGCGTTCTGGTAAAAGTCTACGCTAGTACAAGATGTAATGAATTTTTTCTTTATAATAAAAGAAGAAGACATAGACAATGATGGTAGTGGTTTTCTCCCACATTAGATTTCCAGCTAAAATCCTAATGTTCTATGTTTGTTTCCTATGTGATGTGATTTATCTATTCCTTAATGCATACTAGATGGTTAATGAATTAATAATGCAATGGTTAAGTTAACTCATAGATGGAAGTTATGAAAAATAAGTAAACTCGATATACGTTGCTTTCCTTCACTGAAGTCGCGTACACACGCTAGTTTCATAAATAACAATAGCGTACATAATTAAAAATATGAAATGAAAAGCTAAAGTGAATTAAAAATACTAATTCACACCCCCC
>APFE030260075.1:2805-19083 GCA_000404065.3 Pinus taeda
ATTTTTATTTTATTTACGTATTTATTTAATTTATTAATTAATATTATTAATATTAAAATTACGATTACGCTAAACTCATGAAACTATGAACTATTATCATAATATTAAGATAAAGAAGTTAATAATCCTATCATTAATATCAATTCTTGACGATGAACCACAAATGATTTGTTATGTGATTTTGCCGAAATTATTCTCACAAACAAGATTATAGATCGCAGAAGTGTTCAAACAAATAAAATAAATTGATATTCTTTATCATATTTTATTAGAAAGTAATTAAGTCTGTTATTACTATAGAAACAGTTTCCAGATCCTAATAAGATCCAATTACATGAAGCAGTTTCCAGATCCTAATGGGATCCAATTACATCCCATTATCTCTAAATGGATAAGCGATTTTCCCTTTTAAATAAAAGTATGGGTCAAAGTCAATTTTCTTCCTTCACTATGAAAGATACGGAAGTTGTCTCAACTATTTTCAATCAACTATTCTTAGTCTTTGACGCTCAATGAAATCAATAATTCTCACTTTAATCATAAGAAGACTTGCTGATCAGACCAATAAAGTTCAGTTCATATTATTTGCCATATCTTATTAAAGAGCAGTTATAAATTTCAATTCATATTCATTGCAAAGAGTAGTTATGTCTGTTATTACTCTAGAATCAGATCCCATATCTTAAACTAATGCAATTCCATCCCATGATCTGTGTATGAGTAAAGCCAATTCTTATATTTATAAACCAATGTGGGTCAAAGTTGGTTAGCTTTCTACCATCCCATGATCCACGTATGAGTAAAGAAAATTTGTTTTTTTTATAAAGAAATGTGGGCCAAAGTTGATTAGCTTTCTTTAGTAAGTAAAGAACAAATTAGCAATGATATGCAAGTTTGTCTCCATTATTTTCACAAAATTTCTTCTTATAAATAAATGTGGGTCAAAGTTAATTAGCTTTCTTCTGTAACTAAAGAACAAATTAGTAATGATATGCAAGTTTGTCTCCGTTATTTTCACTCAACAAATTTGCTGGAGTGTTGAGGTTATTTTATTAATAGATTTAATTGATCATGAATTTTCCTCTTATTATCATGAATTACCATAGACTAAAGATAAATTGATGATCTATACAAAAAAAACCAAACACTAAGTAAGAAAAACCAAACACTAAGTAAGAAATATATGAATTGAAGCTAATAAAACAACTTTAATACTAAATATAAATGTCAAATTTTAACACTAATGTTATTCAAACTTAATTATTTTACAAATTTCATCATTTATAATACAAGATATAAAATTTTACAACAATAAAAACATCTAAATCTAATATATAAAAGCCAATACAAAACATATGACCATACATCATTGGAAAACGGACATCACATTTCCAATGTTTCCATGTAACATAATATCATAAACAAAATTATGTCTTGCATTTTCCAAAATGCATCTTTACCAACATATGGTTGGCAAAAGGAATCACACTAAAAGTATACAATTCAAAGATAAGATATGGCAAATTAACCTGTTATATTTAATAAAATAAACTAGTTTGAACTGTGCTATGCAGATAACTTGCAGAAATTAAACTTTCATTACGAGGAAAGCTCAAGCGAGGAAAAAACCGCACAAAAGAATCAAATGAAAAGTTTCATTTAAAAATCATTTTATGCCTATTTTGACGGTCGATAAAAATAGTAATCATTGATCATGATAAGACTTTGTGTTGAGTCAAATAAACATGATAAGACGACTTAGTGCTGATCACGATAAGACTTGGTGTTGACTCAAATAAACATGATAGGACTTAGTGGTCAGACAAATAAACATAAATTGATATTCTTATTCGTTATTACTATAGAATCAAGTCCTAGAGCTGAAATGGATCCAATTGCATCCCATGATCCTCAGATGGGAAAGTGATTTACCATTTTAACCAAAAGAATGGGTCAAAGTCAATTAACTTTCCTTAATACCGAGGCGTGTTGACTTAGGAATACGAGAATGTCTTCGCTATTTTCAGTCAACAAAAGTATCAAAGAAAGAAAAAGTTTTCCCTCCATGTTATTAGTCCCTTACAGGCCTGGAATTTGACGTCTTACGCACGTATTTTGAGTTGTAAGACGTATTTGACGGTGATTACAACATTTTCCTTATCAACCCTATCATTTTGACGTTCAATTTGAAAGGTAAACCGTCAAAAACTATGATACCTTTGTTATACTTAAAATTACAAGCGCCTTGAAATTATGTGTAGATGAAGCCGTGGACTGTACACCAAAGAGTTCGACTTCTATCTTAAATTTATTTAAATGCTCTTAGTCGTGACTGCCTAGTGCTTACCATTCCTTCCTTGTGACAGTTGGGAGTAACTCTTCCTTGCACGGAGCTACCATCCATGATCTGACCATTATTCATAAGAATGATGTTATTTAAGACCAAATCTAATGGGGAGCTACCATGGTCCATGCCAGTATCTACCCTTCAAATTATAATGATGTTATAAGAATGATGTTATTTAAGACCAAATCTAATGGGGAGCTACCATGGTCCATGCCAGTATCTACCCTTCAAATTATAATGCGTAACATCAGGTTAACCACTTATTCAAAAATGCTTTGACTGAGAAATTGCCGAAACCTAGCTTTCACCGTTTAATTTACGGCATTAGTTCCTTTAATCCACCTATTAAAAATAATAAAATAGTAAAAAAATGAATTATATATCATTGTTTCAGTTTCTTCAACGAAACAATAATTTCAAAAATCAGCCGGATCTCATTGTTATTTTGTTTTCAATCGATTGGTGTATTATCTTCTACTACGTCAAAGCCTTCAGAACTTCAGTGGATGTAAGGTAAAAATGGAGTCTATGCTCGATCTGGTCAAAGAGAAGAAAACTTTTGTTGGTCGACTCCATAAGATTCTGGCATTATAGAAAGATCTGGGAATGCTGTCTCTAAAGTTGCAAAAATAAAAGGTTTTGATAGAGAGACTTATAATCGGTGAGAAACCTACCCTTACTTTTATATTGGTTGAATTGAAGACAAAAATTCTGGAAAAGTAGAAGTTAGCATAGAGAAACAACCAGTGAAATTAATAGATTTGTAATAGTTAAAAAAAAAAAAAAAGGTTGGATAATGATAACTTGAAAAACAAAAAATGCATAATTTCTGGTTTCAATCCAACGAATGTTTGTGTAGTATTTATTATCGTGTTTTGTTGAAAGACATCTAACTAATTTCAACAAGTGTTTACCCTAGACTAAACACTGATTTATGTTGTAATGTTGGTGTTTTACTTGTTAAAATTTTGGTTTTTCCTCTTAATGTTGGATCTCGGATCTAGAAAGTTTCAAGGAAAGAGAAATTCTTATCCTTATAATCGTTTGCGTTAATAAAGGGTTACCTCTATAAGTGTGTAGTGAAAATTTTGTATAATACAAATATAAAATATAAAAGTGACACTTAGTTCCCTGAATAATGTTGAGATAAATGGTTATTGAAATAAAAGTTAATTTAGATTTGTTGTGTATTATATTTATTAAAAAAAATGGAGAAAATAAAATAAATTCTAGCTTCTTTTTAATGCCTCATTTCTAGGTTAGTCTGGATGGGACTTTCGTTACTAAATAATTATTGACATAAAATATATTTATTGTTTTCGTTATTTATTTAGTGCTATGTGATTTTATAAAAAATGTTAATAGTGATTTTTTCTTCTGTCATCAACTAGGCTATTTTTCTGAGTTTTTCTTTTTTTGGGCAATTCTTTTTTTGGTTAATTTTGGCTTAAATTTGAGAGGAATATCTTGAAATTGTAATTTCCAAATGTAAAATCTAAAAAATATTTGAGTGTAGTGGGTTGCTTTAGATAATTTTCAATTGTAAAATCTAAAAAATATTGAGTGTTGTGGGATGTTAGATAATTTTCAACTACAAAATCTAAAAAATATTGAATGTAGTGGGATGTTTTAGACCACAACATTCAGACTAAGACTGGTTTTAATTTTATTTGGAAGGGCATATATTCATCTAACTCTTCAAAAATGAATAGTTATAAAAAAAATGTAGCGTTATTGACAAGTGTATATTAAATAAACACTTAATTAAAAAGTGTCAAAACGGAAATGATAAGGGAGGTCGACACTCTCAAATTTGCCTAAAACATAAAATGAAGGCCATGAAAAATGCAAAAACGTCATCAAATTTTCATTTGATGGTTAGAGAGGATTTGAAATTCTAGGCCTGGTCCCTACCAAAAGAGCCGGGCAAGGACTCTTATAATTGAAATGGTTTGGGAAAAGTGGAGACATTAAGAAAACTGAGGTTTTAATGCAAATTAGCCAAACTTTCGTTGTACATGTGTTTTTCGCTTTTTCTCGCCTACTTCCCAGCCTATTATACACTATCATTGCTTTATGTTAACTAATGAAATGTTTTTACTTCTTGTTTGGCCTCTTCGCGAGGTCGATGGCCAGGAAACTTTGGCTTAAAATTAGATTTGTTGATTCTTTTTGGACCATTTATGACATAATGGAGTAATGCGAGGTTGAAATTAACTATTGTGAGGCCATCTACATACAGTTGATCTGTTATCAACGCATGCACTGACTTCTCTACTGGTTTGTTGTCAAGCGGAACAAGCAGATTGTGTTTTCCTATTCTTTCCTAACATGCTTATTCTGTTTCCCTGTTCTGTCTGCCATGTTTATTTCGCCGCTTCAATTTTTTTTTATATGGCAGTCAGGCTTATATGGTAGTCAAACTTCATTGGAGTTTCGTGGAAACTGATGCTGTCCTATTGCTGGAACTCTAAAGCGGTGTCTTGAAGTGTTGTACTATTGCTGGAACTTTGAAGCATTGTCCTAAAGCTAGATTGCCTGGACTGCTTGGATTGTTGAATAAAATGATACAATTATATCATAATCTAATATACACCTTTGACATAATCTGATATGTCTATTTATACAAATTATGTCATAATTTGAATATGTTTATCTATACAAATTATGTTAAAAGCTACATCATCAAGATTTTCTTACCTTGGCTACCTCAATTTTTCTGTGTAAATGGCTCATTGTATCCTTGTTGTATCCTTACAATTCCGGGCTGTATCCTTACAAATCCAGCCACTAGTGTGATAATCTTGCTGTGTTAGTCTAAAAACTGTTAGTATCCTTAGAAATCCAGCCACTGGTGTGATAATCTTGCTGTGTTAGTCTAAAAACTGTTAAGCGAGGAACTGAATGAACCTAAACTACCACGATGCTCATATATAACTAACTACCACCAGTAAAAAAGCCCAAAGTACACTGATCCTCTAAACCAAACCCATAGAATAAAGGAGTTGAGGTCGATAGGGAACAGTCTGCTAGTAGCGTAGTATAAAGGAACGAAAGTGTTGTCTGTTATATATGTTGCTATGCCATTCCTTGAAATCTCGACACAAAAGGAGAGATTGAAAGGGATGAGCTCCTATGGGTGGGCTCATGGGATTCTTTCTTTATGGGATCTAATCATTTCTCTGTGAGGCTTTTGATCACACACCACTAGCTGGATGGTCGTATAAATTATTATACATTTCATCAATCGGTTCGAATACTAAGATACAACAGTCGTTACAACAGTCATTAGGGGGTGAGGTAGCGAGGTTACCTCTTAGTGAGGCAGGCAAAGGTAGGGAACAGAACAACAGGCTCAGCAGCACAGAAGAGGTCTGTGTAGCTTCTGATGACCTAACCTAACTATTGATTTCAAACATCAATGCATTGGTAGAGAGGGCATAGCCAATAAGACCTAGGGGTTCAAGGTAGAAGGAAGAAAAGGGGTTCAAAGAAGAAGGAAGAGAATCTATGCATCTGACTGCTTCATCTCTCTCTCTAGCTAGACCAACCCAATAATGGAAATTCGACATTGAGCTAGAAAAGTTATGCTTCAATGGGCCATGCACCCAGCAAGCTGTCAATCTCAAAACATGAAACTAATTATATGTAAGCAGTTTGTGTTTTGAAACTAATTATATCTAAGCCGAAACCTATGCCTGGTTCGAAACCCATATTTGTTTTTAGGGAGGACCCAGAAAAGCCTACTGCATTAATGGAATTTTTTGTTAGAACATTAATCATGACTGTAGAAAATGTCACTGCCCACTTTTACCGCGTCATCTAATTTAATGTGAGTCAGCCACAGTCACCAAAACATCAGCTCAAGCCGACGAAGACCGTAATTGATTCTCTTGGGTATGTATCTATAAATAATTATATTTAGTAATGAAATATCAAACTCTTCCATAGAGTCTTCGGTGTTTTTTGTCGTGCAATGTTCTAGGACAATTTCACCATTGTTCACCAATTCTCTGATGTAGTGAAACCTTGTATCAATGTGTTTCGTTCTCTTATGAAACACTGAATTCTTTGACAATGCAATAGCTGAGCTATTGTCACAAAAAATCACTATTGCTTTTGCCTGCTCTTGGCCTAAGCTCCTCAACATTCTTCTCATCCACACTGCTTGGCATGCTGCCGCTGTAGCTGCCACATATTCACGCCTCTGCTGTTAGACAAATGCTACAATGGACTGCTTCTTAGAAGCCCATGAAATGGCTCCTGAACCCATATGAAAAACATAACCAGAAGTGCTCTTCCGATCATCAACACTTCCAGCCCAATCACTATCAGTGTATCCAACCAAATCTGAATGTTCTAAGACATTATATAAAATTCGAAACATTTTGGTACCTTTGACATACCTCAAAATTCTTTTTGCTGCCTGCCAATGTGCCTCCTTTGGCCTCTCCATGAATCTGGAAATTAAACTAACAGCATACATAATGTCAGGCCTAGTTGCTGTTAAATACATAAGGCTTCCTTCAATACTCTTGTACAAAATAGGATCAAAATCCTTGCTGCTATCCTCTCTGTTGAGTTTTAATCCCATTATTGTGGGAGTGATCACTTCCTTACATTCTTGCATGTTAAATCTGCTCAATACTTTATTTACATATCTTTCCTTTGAGATAAAAATTCCTTTTTCATTTTGATCTACTTCTATGCCTAAGAAGTATCTCAAGAAACCCATGTCAGTCATTTCAAATTCTTCTTTCATGACTGATTTAAAATTCTTAATGAGTTTATCATCATTACCCGTGAAAATAACATCATCAACATATAAGACAACAATTAAAATTTTACCATCCTTTTCTTTGATGTAGACGGTGGGTTCTCCTTCACACTTGTTGAATTCATTATCCAATAGATATGAATCTATTTTGCTGTACCATGCTCTTGGCGCTTGCTTCAGCTCGTAAAGAGCTTTCTTCAATTTGCACACTTTGTGCTCTTCACCTTTCCTCTCATAGCCTAGAGGCTGTTCAACATAAACCTCTTCCTTTAACACTCCATTTAGGAATGCTGACTTCACGTCCATTTGGTAGACTTTCCATTTGTTTTTGTGCTGCTATGGACAGCACTGCTCTCACGGTTTCCATTCTTGCAACCGGTGCAAAAGTCTCCTCATAATCTCTCCCATACTGCTACTTGTACCCTTTGACAACCAGCCTTGCCTTGTGCCTTTCTATCCTGCCTTCAGCATTGCTCTTGGTCTTGTAAACCCATTTCACTCCAATGACTTCTTTACCTTTTGGTAGCTCAACCAAATCCCATGTTTTGTTTCTTTATATGGCATTCATCTCCTCATCCATAGCTTCTATCCATTTCTTATCTTTAATTGCTTCCTCGAAATGAATAGGATCATCAACATGACAAAACAAGGAAAACAAGGAATTCATTCCTTCATCATAAATATCACTTAGATTTCTAAACTTCTTACCTCTTTCATTTGGTGAAGTGCTTGAAGATGCACTTGAATTTCCTCCTTGTGGTGTGCTTGGAGAAGCACTCTCATTTATCCTCAATGCTGTCCCTTGCTGTCCTTGTGTTGGCGCTGCTGTTTGGGGATGCATTTCAGCCACCTCCTCATCATCTTCATCATGAGACAAACAGTTTTTAACATTCACTGTTTTCTCTATGCTTCCATCCCAAGCTCCTCTTCAATGAATTGAGCATCTCTGCTGATAAAAAACTTCTTTGTGGATGGGATATACAACCTGTAGGCTTTGGATTCTTCACTGTATCCAATGAAAAGACATTTCTCCCCTTTGTTGTCCAACTTCCTCCTTAGCTGATCTGGAATGTGTGCATAGGCCACACATCAAAAAACTTTCATGTGAGTGACTCCTTGCTTTCTCCCACTCCATGCTTCTTCCGACACTTTGTTCATCACTGCTTTTGTAGGACACCTGTTCAAAATATACGCTGCACAGTTTACAACTTCAGCCCAATAATCATTTGGCAAATGCTTTGCCTTCAACATGCTCCTCGCCATATCCATGATGGTCCTGTTCTTCCTTTCAGCAACTCCATTTTGCTGTGGGGTGTACCTTGTTGTAAACTGCTTGTGAATTCCATTTTCTCTACAAAACCGTAGGAATTCCTTGGAGATATACTCACCTCCTCTATCTGTTCTCAAAACTTTTATACGCAGCCCAATTTGATTTTCCACAAGTGCTTTGAAATTGCGAAATTTTTCAAACACTTCACTTTTGTTCTTTAGGAAATAAACCCAAGTTTTTCTTGTAAAATCATCAATGAATGTTAGAAAATATTGGCTTCTTGCTAGTGATGGAGTTTGCATCGGTCCACATACATCTAAGTGGACAATCTCTAAGGGTGATTTTGCCCTTATGCTTTTCCCTAATGGAAAAATTTCTCTATGTTGTTTTCCCAATATACAACCTTCACAAAGGCTGTCCGGTTTCTCTATCAATGGTAATCTTCTTACCATTCCTTTTCTGCTCAGCAAATTAAGACGTCCAAAGTTGAGATGTCCAAATCTCAAATGCCACAACCAATTTTCATCCTTTGGCACGCTTTGGAAATCCTCTTGGGTAACTGTTGCAAATACTTCTATGTTTTTCAGATCTGCTCTAATTCTAAGAGGGAACATTCTATTCTTTGTCATCTTTACTTCAGCAATACATCTTTTGTTGGGTGGTCTATCCATGATGGTGCATACATCATTCTTAAACAAAACATTGTACCCCTTATGGACAAGTTGTCCAATACTCAAGAGGTTACATCTCATTCCAGGAACATAATAGACATCTGCTATTGTTTTCCTTTCTCCTTTCTTTGTAAATATTTTGACTTCTCCTTTTCCCATAACAGAAATTTTACTATCAGTCCCAAGTGTGACTTGTGATTTCACATTTTGGTCTAAAGCAGAAAATAGGGCTATGTTTCCTGTCATATGGTTGCTACAACCGGAATCTAGAAACCATATATCTTCACTGTTTGTTTCAGCCATGTTACAAGCTAATAAAACATTATCTTGGCTTATATTTTCTCTAGTGATATTTGCACTAGAACTATTACTCATATCATGCTGCTTCTTCCTACATTCATTGGCATAATGCCCATATTTTTTACAATAATAACAATGGACCTTGGATTTTTCATACCTTTGTCCTTGAGCATGATGTTGTCCACTTTGTTGGTTGCTACCTTGACCTTGGTTCTGATTTGGATTGCTGCCTCTTCCTTGGGTGTTTGCTGGACTGTTCCTTCCACCACTGTTCTCGCTTCTGCCTCTTCCTCTCCTGTTTCCTCTGCCTTGACCTCTTCCTCTTCCAAAGGAAATCTAGGTCTTGAAGGCTTACTCTAGAGATGAGTTTTCATTTCTACTCAACCTCTGCTCATGTGTTATCAGTGATGCGTGAAGTTCATCAACTAAAAAGTTTGAGAGATCCTTTGTCTCTTCTATGGTGGTGACATTCACATTAAACTTTGAGGGTAGAACCCTCAACAGTTTCTCCACAATCCTCCTTTCTTCAAGAACTTCTCCATGAGTCCTTTTTTGTGTGATCAGACCAATCACACGTGTGAAGAATGAGTCAATATTGTCTGACTCCTTCATGCATAGGTTCTCAAAATCTCTCCTCAGCAACTGTAGTTTTGTTGTCTTCACTTTCTCCATGCCTTGATAGGCTGTCTTGAGAGTTTGTCATTCTTCTTTGGATGTCTTAGCTGTTGCTATCCTTGGAAACATACTCTTGTCCATTGCTTGATAAAAAAATACAAGGGCTTTTGAATCCTTCTTCCTATTGCTCTTCAATAGGTCTTTCTCTGCCTGAGTTAATCTATTAAACTCATTTTGATCTGCTGGTTCTTCAAAACCATCTTGAACTATTTCCCATAAATCTTGATAGGCAAATAGAGCTCTCATGGTTATATCCCAATAGTCATAGTTTTTCCCATTGAACTGTGGGAATTGAGGGTTAAACATACCCATGCTAGTGCTTGTGCTAGCCATTCTAGAACTCTTTAACTATGCTATAAAAATAATTTGACTGTTTGTTTAAAATAGTGACTGTTATTTCAGCAGTAACACAAAAACTGGTCTGAGAAATACCTGGATTCTTTTGCTGAGTCTTCATGCTGCTGGAGACGTTGGTTCAACAAAAAACTTTCTTCAGCTTCTTTGACACCTTCAAAGAGCCTGAACTAGCTCTGATACCACTGTTGGGGATTTTTCTGGTAAAATTCCAAAAACAAACATAAACTGCACACAGATAATCATACTCTCCTTCTCAACGCAGGATCTTTAATCACAGTGGAAACAAATAAAAAAAAATTCTGAGCAGCAGACAGAGTTTTCACACACCAAAGATTTCTATTCAAAAAAACAACTCCTGCTACAAAAGAGTCTTCCTCTCTCACAGAGGGATTTACAAAAAAACACTCAGACTGTTGTGTGTGTTGTCTATTCTATTTCGTTTTTGCGGCCTTTCTTTTACATTCATGCACTGCTGCGTGTTACAGATGCACTGTTGTGCCTCTCCTTTCAATTACATTTCATTTACACTACTGTGTATATTTTCATACGCGCTACTGCGTTCCTCCCACTACATCACTTCTTAACAAGAAACATTACATATATATATGACAAAAAAAAAAAAAAAAACTTACATGCATTTTCACTTGCCATGCTGCCGTAAAATAAAAACAATAAAATTAAATGGTTTCACCAACTTTTACTTGTGCCCATACTCCCGCTGAAATAAAATTAAAAACTTCACCAAAAATTACCAACCCACAGTAAATTACATTTACTGTTTCACTGACAAAACTGGCGGTAAATAAACTTTTACTTCATGTCAAATTCATTTGCTGCAGGCATGTACTTCAACTGTTGACTTCAATTGGATCGCATCGCAGAAACACAATCTGTTGGAGGGAAAAATGGAACACAATTCTATTGGTGCGATTTGTGGTTTGCGATTGGATCACATCGCACCATCGCAATCGCAGAAATGAAGTGAACAGAACGGGGGCTCCAAGATTGCATGCGATTTGCGATCTCATCGCATCGCAAGGCAAAATAATTCTGCAGATGAAATTATTATTTCAACAAGTAGAGCGCAAGGATTTTAACCGTGGGTTCGAGCTCCATGGTGGGAGTTTATATCCCGAGATATAAAATCCCTTTTATTCACAATAAGAAAGGGACAGGTCATAGGTTCGAGCCGTCTGGGTTTTTTAATCTTTTCATTCTTGGGTTTTGAATATTAAAAAACTTTAACCATGGAAATATTAAACAATTCAATGTAGTTCATGAACGTGACCCCAAACATATAAATTTCAATCATATATTTGAACAACTTTACTGCAAATTGAATTAAAATTGTCTTTGGCTTCAAAGGTTTAGTTCGTCTGGCCGCAACAATGGGAACTATTATTTAAACTCTTCTCAACTTATGATATGAAATTGGTAATGGTCGAATTTATGATATGAAATTGATAATCGTCGAATTTGTGAATGAGATTTAATTTGTGTGTATTGTTTTATTTTAGAATTTGCTATTATAAAAGTATAATAAAGTTTAAAATAATTATTATATTTAATTTAATTTAATTAATTTTTTATAATTTTAATTTTAATTTAATTTGAGAATAAAGTTTTATTTCAGGATAAGTTATCATAAAAATCAAAATTATATGATTCAATTTTGTTCCTGTAATGTTCATATGGTTTATTTTTCATTTCTGAGATTTATTTTTATATGATTTGATTTTGATCTTGTAATGTTCACATGCTTTATCTTTCCCATTATCCTGGTCTCTTGTCGACCTTTTGTTCTCCATGTCATTTTCCGAGAAGATTTGATCAATATATCATGAATCACAGAAGCATAAAGCCTGAGGTTATCATTAAATTAATAAAATTTTAGAATATTTTTATTTTAACTAAATTAAATTTAGTATTTTTTATAAAATATTTATTATTTATTAAAGTAGTTAATACACATTAACATATAACATTAATATTTAATATTTACTTATGCTTGATCTATTATTATAACAACCAAATCTGTTAATGTGGTTGTGTGATTATAATTATAATTGAAATGGGAAAATTATTTATTGCGAAAAATAAAAGTATATTTTTAAAAAATAAAAATTATTATATATGTGTAAATAATAAAATATATATTTTTGTATTATAAAAGTTTATAATATTTCATATATTTCAAAATTCAAATAATAATTTATTGAAAAATATAACATTGTATTATACATTATAAATTATATATATTATAAATAATTTATAGGTTAGTTATTTGTTCTAAAATCATATTAAAAAAAATGAAAAAAGGTTTGCCTGTATTTTTTTTCATTTATAGGAAACATAGGGGTTGATTTGTATTTGTAGAACTCTTAAGAGTTGTGAATCAAAGAGGTTGACTCAGTGTAATTGAAATTTATCTTACAAGTTAAAATTATGAGCATGACCTCAATTTAAGTCAAATTATAAAGAATTACCTTAAAGTTAATGCTCTCAAAGCAGAAACCCAAAATCAAAAGTCAAATCAAACTTGGAAAACTTCGGTAACATTGGTTAAAACAACGTGCATTACAATGCATCCTAGTGGATTAGTTCAAGTGCTCTGCATTATAATATAACTTAGTGGGTTAGGACAAGTGTTTGGGTGCTTTGAGCTTTACCTAGAAGGTCTTTAGCCCAATCCCTTAGGCTAGCTATCTCTACTGTAAGCCTCAATCGATGTCTTTTTCAGGTTAGGGATCTAATAAGTACTAATGAACTTACAATAGGGAGAATTCGTGAAATGAAATGGAGTGAATGTGAGTTTCATGTTAGCTTTTTCTTAGTAAAATGATTGGGATTTGTTAGTATTGACAACAATTAATAAAGTTTTTATGTAATTTTTATTAGGTGGTTGCATACCGAATAATCGGTTAGTCGGCTACGGTTATGTAACGAATAGATAGGCATAATATAAAACAATGTAATACACATGAATAAAGATAAGCACGTTGAATCATCCATTCATTCAGTTCAAAACAGTTTTTCATATCTTGGTGATTGTTTCTTTCATCGTTTTTATCTGTCTTTAATCAACAAATGGTATCAGAGCCAGCGTGAAGAGGTTGCCAGTGTTGTGGGCTGTGCGTGCTGTTGACTGCCGACGTGAAGAAAGCTGGAGAAGGCATGGTGCTGTGAGGGCTGCCGGAAAGGCTGTGAGGGCTGTCGAAGTTGTTTCCTGTGCTGTGGGTTGTGCGTGTTGTTGACTGCCGGCGTGAAGAAAGCTGGAGAAAGCGTGGTGCTGTGAGGGCTGCCGGAAAGGCTATGAGGGCTGCCGAAGCTGTTGCCTATGTTGTGGGTTGTGCATGCAAACAGACTGTCTGGAGTGTGAACGCGTGTAGAGCAGATGTTGTGTGTTGTTGCCCTGTGGGCTGTACGTGGTGCTGTGAGGGCTGTCGGAAAGGCTGTGAGGGCTGCCGATGCTGTTGTCTGTGTTGTGGATTGTGCGCGCAAACAGACTGTCCGGAGTGTGAACGAATGAAGAGCAGTTGTTGTCTGTTGTTGCCTGTGCGTGCAAACAGAACCTGAGCATGAAACTGGCTGTGCGTGTGTTGAGATTGACTGCTTGCGTGAAGAGGTTGCCTGTGCTGCAGCTTGTTGCAGAAGTTTGCTGCAAAAAATAGAACCTGAGCATGAAGTGTTGTATATTAAAAAGAAAAGAATGTTTTGTCTCCTGGCCGGTGGAGTAAAACCCTTGCATGCGAGCAGTGTTCCATCTTCCTGAAGGTTTGGTTGAAGACTGCGCAAAGAACCTGCCCTGTTGGAGAAAGACGCGTTTCTGCTGCCAGAGCTTGATCCGCGTATTTTTTTTTAAGAAATTTTCTCTGATAAATTTTTCCAGAAAGCAGTCAGGAAACAAGAACAGTTTTTTTTTCCTCTCGGGAATTTTTTTTTCCAAAAAGCAGTCAAGAAACAAGAACAGTTTTTTTTTCTTAGAATTTTTTTCAGGGTTTTAGGAAAAGAAGACAGATTTATTTTTAAGGAAAGGAATTTTTTTTTAGGGTTCTTTCTATTTGGAGAAATAAGGAAATAAAACCCTAGAAAGTCTGAAACCCTAGGAAAGAAAAAAATGGCCAAGATGTCAAATGCGAAACTCGAGGTGGAGAAATTCACCGGAAAGAGCAATTTTTCTCTTTGGAAACTGAAGGTTAGGGATCTGCTTGTGCAACAAGGGTTGCACAGGGCATTGGATGGGGCAACTAAAAAACCTGCAACCATTACTACTTCAGACTTGGAGGACTTGGATTCCTGAGCTCTCAGTACCATCCAGCTATGTCTAGCGGATGAAGTTCTCTTCAACATTGTTGAAGAGACTACGGCGTCAAGACTGTGGGAGAAACTTGAAAATCTCTATATGACAAAATCATTGACCAACAAAATTTATCTGAAAATACAGTTATATAGTGTTTGAATGAAATAGGGTTCAGAATGTTTTTAATACACTAATATGTCAATTAACAGATATGGAAGTCAAAATACAAGAAGAAGATAAAGCCATAACCTTGTTGTGTTCTCTGGCTGAATCATGGGATCACTTCGTAACTTCAATCAGCTTCAGCTCTGCTGATTCTTTGAAGTTTGAATCAGTCGTGGGAGCTCTTCTGTCTGAAGAAGTATGAAGGAAATCCAGCACTGAAACAACTGCATCAGAAGCCATGGTCCCTGGAGGACGCTCAAAGGAAAGAGGAGAAAAAACAAGGGGAACTTCCAGATCGAAATCGAAAGGAAAGAAGTGTAAGGCGAAATTTTGGAACTGCAATAAAGTTGGACACTTGAAGAAGGACTATTGGAAATGAAGGGAATCCGAAAACCTGAAGAACGAAGTGAATCAGGTCGATTCAGGTATGATAGATGAAGTTTTATCTACTGAAGAATTGTGTATGATAGATGAAACTTCAGCTGAATGTAATATCTCTCAGGGCTTAGATAGCTGGTTGTTAGACTCTGGTGCTTCGAATCACATGTGCTCACATAGAAACTGGTTTACCTCATATGAAAATGTAAACGGTAGTTCTGTTTTTATGGGTAACAATATGTCATGTCAGACTGTTGGGATGGGAGATATCAGGATTAAGATGTATGATAACACAGTTAGAACATTAACTAGTGTTAGACATGTACCTGATTTAAAGAAAAATTTGATTTCTTTAGGAGTTTTGGATTCAGATAGATATAAATTTACAGGTCAGGATGGCGTCTTGAAAGTCTTCAAAGGAGCACTTGTGGTTATGAAGGCAGAAAAGGTTGGAAATCTTTACAGGTTAGAAGGAAGTACTCAGATCGGTGAAGCAGTGGTTGCGTCAGAAAAGGAAGAAGCAGGCACTCGTCTATGGCATCAACGATTGGGTCATATGAGCGAGAAAGGTCTTCATATATTGATGAAGCGTAAATCTCTTCCAGGTATGAAATCCTTGATTTTAGATTTCTGTAAACATTGTGTGTATGGAAAATAGTGTAAACAGAGGTTTAAAGTTGGAAATCATAATAGTAAAGATGTTTTAGACTACATTCTGATCTGTGGGGGCCTTCCCCTGTTATGTCATATGGAGGTGCACTGTATTTTTTAACATTTATTGATGATTACTCCCAGAAAGTTTGGATCTATATGCTAAAAAGGAAAGTTGATGTATTAAATGTCTTTAAACAATTTAAAGTAATGGTAGAGAAAAGAACAGGCAAATCTATTAAATGCTTAAGAACTGACAATGGTGGTGAGTTCACTTCAGGTGAATTTGAACAATACTGTAAGGATGAAGGAATTGTTAGACATAAAACTGTTGTTTATACTCCTCAGCAAAATGGTGTTGCTGAGCGTATGAATCGGACTCTTATG
>APFE030260079.1:0-16426 GCA_000404065.3 Pinus taeda
CCCCCAAACACATAGCTCTCACTCCATATCTATTAGTCTCTCTGTCCCTCCCTCCCTCTCTTCTTCCCTCTCTTCACTTTCCATCTAATATATATCTATCTCCCTTTATCTCTCTATATCACCCCCAAAACATACACTCTCTTTCTTCAATCTATCTATCTATCCATCCCTCATCCTCTTCCCCCCTCTCCCTCTTCGCCATCTCTCCCTCTCCCCCGCTTCTATCTCTCTTCCCTCCTTTTGTCCTCTCTCCCTCTCTCTCCATCTTCATTATCACTCCCTCTCTCTCTACACCTTTCTCTCGCTATTTCTTTCTTCTTACCTCCCACTCTCTCCACCTTTCTCTCTCTATTTCTTTCTTTGTACCTCCCTCTCTCTCCCTTTCCAACTTCATCTCTCTTTCCCTCCCTCTCCGCTCTCTGACATCCTCTCTCTCTCTTCCTTCCTCTCTCTTCCTTCCTCTCTCTCCCTTTCTCTCCCACCTCTCCATCACTCTCTCTCTCTCTTCACCCTCCAACTCTATTACTATATCCCTCGCTCTCTCCTCTCTCCTTGTCTCCCCTATTCTCTCCATATCTCCTTTATTGTGTCTTTATCTCACCCCCAAAGATACACACTTTCTCTCCATCTCTCCCTTGTCACTCCCTCTCTCTCTCTACTTCACACTCTCTATGTCTTTGTTCTTCCCTTCCTCAAGCCCGCTCTCTCATACTTTCTCTCTTACTTCCCTCTCTCTTCCCCCATATCTCTCTCTCTCTCTATCTCTCTCTCTCTCTCTCTATCTCTCTTTGCCTTCCAATCCTCTCTCTCAAGTCCTGTCTCTCATTCTTCCTCTCTCTCCCTCTCTTCCCCTATCACTCTCTCTCTCCAATCCTCTATGTTTCCCCATCTCTCTCTGTCTCGTCTGTCTCTCTCTCTCTCTATGTTAGTATATCCCTCCCTCTCTCTTTCTCTCCCCTCTTCTCTCTATCTCTACTTCTTTGTCTCTTTATCTCACCCCTAAACATACAATCTCTCTCTCTATCTATCCCTTTTAACTAGCTCTCTCTCAACTTCTCACTCTCTATGTATTTCTTCTTCCCTCCCTCTCTCCCCGTCAAACTACATCTCTCCATCCCTCCCTCTCTCTTCCTCTCTCGCAATTCCTCCCTCTTCTCTCATCTCTCTCTCTCTCTACCCTCCAATCCTCTCACTATCTCCCTCCCTCTCTTCTTCTCTCTCCCCCCCATCCATATTTGTTTCTCCCTCTCCCTCTCTTACCCTTCTCTACCTCTATCAGTCCTCTCCCTCTCTCTCTCTCTCTTCATTCCTCCTCTCCCTTGTCACTCCTGCTATCTCTCCACCTCTATCACTCTATGTATTTGTTCTTCCCTCCCATATATATCTAGATTTAATATATAGCATGATATATTATAATATAACAAATTTAATATTTTCTTAATCCAAAGTTATTAAATTGAATAATATTAATATTATAATATTTTAAGATGAATATTATGATTCATAATAATAATAATAGTAATCTTTTAATATAAATATTAGGGTTGATAATGTTTTTTTACACGGTATTAATAATAATTTGGCACATAGGCTTCACCTAAATAAAACATCCTTTTTGAGTGTAAGTATAAAGAGGGTTATGGAGTAAATATAAAAAGAGGTTTTATTTTTTTACCATACTTCTCGTTTATTTATATTTCTATTTATTTATAATCTCTTTTATTTACCATGGTTTTTGGCCCATAGGCTTGGTATATAATTAGATGTTGATTTATAATTCTATTTGATATATTTTTATTTATTTACATCCTCTTTATACCTCTTTTATATTTATTTATTACCACACTTCTTTTATAAATATGGTATTTGGCCCATGGTATTAATAATTATTTGTTCCCATGGTATTTGGTCCATAAGTTTCACTAAACTAAACCTCTTTTTGAGTTTTCTTTAAATATAAAGAGGTTTATGGAGTAAATATAAAAACACTTTCCATTTATTTACCATACCTCTAGTTTATTGATATTTATATTTATAGTTATTTACCATACTTCCAGTTTATTTATATTTATATTTATATTGATTTACCATACCTCTTTTATGAGTGTTTGTAAACCTCTTTCTATTTTATATTTATATTTTGTTTGTAGATAATAATAATTAGATTGATTGCACAGAGAGGCTCTCTATAGTATGGGGGTAGATCTGACATAAAAAGTAAACACAAAATGTAAAGTAAACCTAAATGTAAATGTAAACGTAATGTTTAACATTTAACATTTTTAATCTAATTTAGGTCATATTTAAAAATCAATATAATTATGAGTATGTATAAATACAGTATAAAAGATGTATTGTAAATAAATAAAACTATAAATAATCTAGAGGTATGGTAAATATATAAAACTTTATTTATATTTACTCCATAGGTATGGTAAATAAATAAAAATATAAATAAACTAGAGGTACTGTAAAGATATGGTAAATAAATAAAAATATAAAAAATCTAGAGGTACATAAATAAATAAGACCTCTTTTTATATTTATTCCATAAACTATTTATATATATGAAAACTCAAAAGATATGTTTTATTTAGGTGAAGCTTATGAGCCAAATACTATGGAACAAATAATTATTAATATCATGGGCCAAATACCATATTTATAAAAGAGGTATGGTAAATAAATGTTGAAACTGCAACAAGATGATGGAGTTTAGTGAAAAGAAGTAGCCTTCACTAAGTGGGCCAACAAGCAATTTTTGGCGCAAAGTCTATTTTTAGACATATGGATCATGGTCTATGAGTTGCAGGATGCTATTTATGGATGATTGGTCATGTTGGTAAAAATAAATGGACCTATATTTTTAGACAAATGGGCGGAGTCTATTTTTAGATTGCTAGTCAAAAAATAGAACAATCGAATATTATTAGCTCTTAATAGTATTTGGATTATAAAAATTATCTTATCCTCTTGGAGCACTTCAGTTCGAGCTACGGATGTGGCACATGCAACTGCCAGAAGGAAATACGCTTTTCTTATGGGTTGGTGGAGCTATTGCATGATGGACTTCAGTTAGAACTCAAGTGATTGAGTTTGGTGGAGTTGATTGAGGAGTTGATGGAGTTGTGTTCAGTTTGACTTAGTTGAACTAGTTGTATTTAGTCTAACTGCCAAATACACTAGTGATGAGTGGAGTGAATTAATTATTAATTCATTCATTAATTATTAACTCATAAATCAACTAAAGGATACATCAGTTAACTCAGTGCATGGACAGTTCAATGGAGACAAGTGTTAGAGGTGGGTGAAAGGGTGAGACTACTATCAGTTGTGACTATAGTTGTGCATGAGATTTGCACAATCATTGATTGAGATTGCCAATGAAGATTGCCTAGTACAAGCCAAGGGCATTCAAACTTTGATCTGATCTATTCTCAACTTGGATTGCATAGTAGAGGCAGGAAAATAGTGGAGGAGATTTGAACCCATGACTTGTTCAGATCTGAGCTAGTTTGTGTGTAGCATGTGGAGATAGTACTGAGTACTTGTGAGGAGTATTGTACTATGTATTGTTACATGTTCTCTATCATTATAATATACAGATAGTTGGGGTTTTTCAGCTGTAGGCTTTCCCCATTACATACTGTGTTGATATGTGTGATTGATGTTCCAATGTGCGCATGCAGTTGTTTTTTTTAATTTCGGAAATTGATGATCAATGGTAGAGGAGCTTATGTATTATTCATGCATTCCACAAATAGTATATAATCAGGATAATATCTATGAATAAGTGTTATATTATTCAAAATTTCTACATGGTATTAGAGCAAAGTTGGTCATCAGATCTATTATTCAGAAAGTGATTACATTTTATTTCTTCAGGCAGAGTCTATAATCGGGCTAGGTAGCCTCTAGATTCATCCTTCTTTTGGAAGGTGAGATATCTGGTAAATGCCCATATAGTCAATATCTGTACGAGAAATACTTTGTTCTCACGAATTTTAGATCAGAAGCAGTTGAGTTTTGAGCTGGCAGAATTCGAATTTACAACAATGTTTTCTTGGTGTCGAAGTTGAAATGTCTTTCAACGGATTGCGTTTGGAGTATGCCCTTGAAGGAAACTTGAATTATATTGCATGGAAAGACAGGATGGAAGCGGTGTTAGATGACAATGGGTTGAAGGAGTTCATAGATGCTGAAGTCCAAAATCCTACTGATGCTACTCAAGTTGAGGCTTGGTAAAAGAAGATAGCAAAAGTGTCGAAGGATTCTGTTGGAGGGCGTGAAGGATCACATTGTATCCATCCTGCATGGAAAGGCTTCTCCATACTTGATGTGGAAAGCGTTGATAGATTTATTCCAAAGCAAGAGTGACCAAAGGAAGTTGGCGCTCAAGGATAAACTCAGAAACATTAAGTGTGAGAAAGGAGACAGTATGCCCAAGTATCTCACGAAGTTCACCCAATGTCGAGATGAGTTGGGAAGTGTGGGGGTGACTGTCGATGATGAGGACTTGGTCAGATTGGCTCTCCTTGGTCTTCGGAAGAGTTGGCATTCCTATCAGGACTTTGTCAATGGTCGGGAGAAATTTCCAGGATGGGAGAGACTTTGGTCTGATCTTCTGCAAGAGGAGATCAAGCAGAATACCAGGGACGAATCTTCATCAAAGGCATCTGATGAAGAAAATTGCACTTTGGCTTCCTAAGAAAAGAAGGGGAAGAACAAGAAAGCTTCTCATTCCGGTGTGAAAGGAAAGAAGCAAGATATGTCCAAGGTGAAGTGCTTTCACTGTCACCAGCATGGACATGATGCCACAAATTGTCTGCAGAAGAAGAAAAATAAGCAAGTTGTTGGATCTGCAATGGTAAAGGCCTTAGCCTCGTAGTTTGAGCTGGATTTTTTGTTGATCGCATGCTTGGTATCAAGTGTGATGGGATCAGTATGATTCTTGGACAGTGATGCGTCTTTTCACATGACAGGAGATCGAGATTTGTTTTCTGATCTGGATGAGAAAGATCTTGGAGTGCACATCAAGATGGGTGATGATGGTAGATACAGTGCGAACGATATCAGTACCATTTCCTTTGAGAGGGAGTTTGGTAAACCCTTCATATTGAAGGAAGTGATGCATGTTCCAGGATTGAAGAAAAACCTTATCTCTGTGGCGATGTTAGAATACAAGGGATATGATGTTGTCTTCAGCGAGGGAAAGGATTTCCTATGCAGTAAGACAACTGGAGAAACTCGGAAGATAGGGGTTCGAGTCAAGAACCTTTATCAATTGCATGTAGATGGATGCGCAACAATGGCATGCAAGGTAGAAGGAGTGGTGAACCGGGATGATGGTGAGTTGTGGCACCAGAGATTGGGCCACCTTCACCATGGAGCTTTGAAGATATTGTAGCAAATTTATACTAGGCTTCCTAAAGGCACTCTTGCACAGTCAGATCAGTGCAAGGGGTGTACTTTGGGAAAATTTGTGAAAGCCACCTTTCACGAGAAGGATAGTTGTGCCATGACGATCCTTTAGAGAATTCACACAGATGTATGTGGACCTTTCTCAGTAGCTTCGACAGCAAAGCACAAGTACTATGTGATCTTTGTTGCTGATTTCTCTCGAAAGTGTTGGATCTTCTTCATGTAGAAGAAGAGCGAGACATACTCAAAGTTATGTTAGTTCAAAGCACTGGTCGATAAGGAATTGAGGAAAAAGGTGAAGGATCTTAGGAGTGATAATGGTGGTGAATTCATCTCTGACAAGTTCAAGGACTTCTGCAGCATAGAAGGGATTCGAAGAGAGCTCATAGCTCCCCATAACCCACAGTAGAACGGGGTTGTTGAGCGAAAGAACAGAATGATCGTGGGTGCTGCATGGGCGATGTTGCATGATCAGGGTCTACCCCTTCACTTGTGGGCAGAGGCATGCAATACTACAGTATATGTGCAGAACCGTTGTCCTCACAAGATACTTGGCATGAGTACACCTGAGGAGGCTTATTCTGGTAAGAGGCCTGATATTTCCCATTTGAGGATTTTTGGTTCTCCTGTTTACATGCATTTGACAAAGGATGCTAGGAAGAAGCTGGAGCTGACCGCAACTATATTTTTTGGGTACACTGATACACCCCACAACTATCGTGTATATTTTCCAGATAGTCGCAAGACTGTTGTGCGACTGGATATCAAATTTCAAGAGGAGAAAGCCATGAAGTGTTCACTTGAGAGGGAGCCACACTTGCATGCAGATGAAGAGCTATTAGTTCCTAAGGATGAGCTTCAGGATGTGGATCAGCCACAAGATGAAGTTCATGGAGTGGAAGAGACCACTCATGCAGCGCCAACCATCAGAGGGCAAAAGTGCACTACAGAAGCTAAGCAATTGGCTCAAGATGCAGAGAAGGTTGTAGGACCACCTACAGCATAGCGCAGATAGGACAGTCACCTGATCGGTACACTGGATACATGGCTCTTGTGAGCAAATGTGTCATGACTGAGCCATCCTTTTTCGAGGAAGCTCTAGAGGATCCCGCATGGGTAGATGCCATGGTGGAAGAGTATGATTCGATTGTCAAAAATAGTGCATGGGAGATTGTCCCAAGATCGGAGGGGAAATCAGTGGTGGGTTTGAGATGGATCTACAAAGTGAAGCAGGTAGTTGACGAGAGTGTGGAGAAGTACAAGGCAAGATTTGTTGCCCGAGGCTTCTCACAGATAGAGGGGATCGATTATGAGGAGACCTTTGCACCTATCGCTAGGTATTCTTCCATACGGACGATTGTTTCTCTCTCAGCGCAGATGGGGTGGCACATCCATTAGATGGATGTGAAGACTGTGTTCCTCAACAGAGTCATTGAGGAGGAGGTGTACATAGAGCATCCCGAAGGTTTCGAGATCTTCAGTAGTGAGTCACATGTTTGCAGGGTCAAGAGAGCGTTGTATGGGTTAAAACAAGCACCTCGTGCTTGGTACACATGGATAGACAGTTATTTCACCAGACTTTTATTCTCCAAGATTGAGGCAGATCCTAACCTATACCATATTGTGGTGGAGGGTAATTATGCCCGGGAGGTACTAGAGAAGTCCAACATGCATGGCTGTAAGCCGGTTGATACTCCTCTTCCTAGAGGTTGGAGGAAGGAGGATGCTACTTCAGCAAAGGTAGTGGATGCCACTGTTTATCGACAGTTGGTGGGGTCACTTAGGTATCTGGTCAATACACGACCTGATATATGATATGTTGTTAACCAGCTTTCACAAGCTATGGTTGAGCCAACCAAGCTCTTCTGGAAGGCAGACAAGCATGTATTACGTTATCTCATAGGCACATTGGGATATGGATTGTGGTACAGACAAGAGGATGAGGTGACGTTATGTGGCTTCATGGATGTAGATTGGGCAGGGAGCCCAACGGACAGAAAGAGCACATCCGGAGGGATCTTCAGTATCAGGTTGACAGCAGTTTCTTGGTACAGCAGGAAGCAGAGATCTGTGGCACTCAGTTCATTAGAGGTTGAATATATGGCAACAAGTTTGGCTGCATGCGAGGCTATATGGATGAGGAAGATCATCGTCGGGTTGTTCAGGTCACACTTGGAGCCTACTGTGATTTATTGTGATAACCAGAGTTGCATTAAACTCTCAACTAATCCAGTATTTCATGATAGATCCAAGAACATCGACATCAGGTACCATCATATCAGAGATTTTGTGCAGCAGAGAATCATGTTACTTTCATACATTCCCACGGAGGATCAAAATGTTGATATCTTGATGAAGGTGCTCACCAGGAGAAAATTTGAATACCACAGAGGTAGGATAGGGGTTGCAGATAATCCATATCTTGTTGAAAGGAAGTGTTGAAAATGTAACAAGATGATGGAGCTCAGTGAAAAGAAGTCCCCTTCACTAAGTGGGCCCACATGCTATTTTTGGCGCAAAGTCTATTTTTAGACTATGTCTATTTTTAGACATATGTATCATGGTCTATGAGTTGTAGGATGCTATTTATGGATGATTGGTCATGTTGGTAAAAACAGATGGACCGCTATTTTTAGACAAATGGGCGGAGTCTATTTTTAGACTGCCAGTCAAAAAATAGAACAGTCGAATATTATTAGCTCTTAATAATATTTGGACTATAAGCATTTTCTTATCCTCTTGCAGCACTTAAGTTCGAGATATGGATGTGGCACATGCAACTACTAGAAGGAAATACGCTTGTTGTATGGGTTAGTTGAGCTACTGCATGATGGACTTCAGTTAGAACTCAAGTGATTGAGTTTGGTGGAGTTGATTGAGGAGTTGATGGAGTTGTGTTCAGTTTGACTTAGTTGAACTAGTTGTATTTAGTCTAACTGCCAAATACACTAGTGATGAGTGGTGTGAATTAATTATTAATTAATTCACTAAGTATTAACTCATAAATCAACTAAAGAATACATCAATTAACTCAGTTCATGGACAGTTCAGTGGAGACAAGTGTTAGAGGTGGGTGAAAGGGTGAGACTACTATCAGTTGTGACTATAGTTGTGCATGAGATTTGCACAATCATTGATTGATATTACCAATGAGGATTGCGCAGTACAAGACAAGGGAGTTCAAACTTTTATCTGATCTATTCTCAACATGGATTGCACAGTAGAGGCAGAGAAACAGTGGAGGAGATTTGAACCCATGACTTGTTCAGATCTGAGCTAGTTTATGTGTAGCATGTGGAGATAGTACTGAGTACTTGTGAGGAGTATTGTACTATGTATTGTTACATGTTCTCTATCATTATATTATATAGATTTTTGGGGGTTTTTAGCTGTATTCTTTCCCCACTACATAATATGTTGATATGTGTGATTGATGTTTCAATGTGTGCATGCGATTGTTTTTTTATTCCACAAATTGATGATCAATGGTAGAGGAGGTTATGTATTATGCATGCATTCTACAAATAGTGTATAATCAGGATAATATTTGTGAATAAGTGTTATATTATTCAAAAATTCTACAATAAATAAATATAAAAGAGGTATAAAGCATATGATAAATAAATAAATAAATATATCGACTAGGATTAGAAATCAACATCTAATTATATATCAAGGCTATGGGCCAAATACCATGGTAAATAAAAGAGATATGATAAATAAATATAAATATAAATAAACAAGAAATAATGTAAATAAATAATCGTTTTATATTTACTTCATAAACCTCTTTAGACTTACTTAACACTCAAAAAATAGGTTTTATTTAGGTGACCCCAATGGGCCAAATACCATGGGCCAAATTATTGTTGGCCCTCAGTTTTGGTCGTGTTTTTGTTCTAAGAAACTTACTAATCCATCAATTTTCCATCCATTTTTCATTTTATCCATCCCATTTTGATGTATTTCATATCCATTCAAGTATTTAATTTTAATTTTTTAAATTCTAAAGCTTTTATGAAAATTTGGTTTTAAGTGCAAAAATTGACAGATTCAGAAATTCCCGTAATAGATATATGGTTGATATGGTTGCAGGACACTTGGGCACCAATTGGATGCATGGATGGATAGCTTGGGAACTAAGACTGAGCCAGCTATTCTTAGTTCAAACGGAACAAGCTTTATTAGGCCCATTTAGTGCTAGTCAATCATGACTAGTCATTCAAAAATCCCATAGAAATAGGGTAGTTTTGAGATTCTATGGGATTGACCATATCTCTTGGGATGGGATTGATGAATTCAACTTAGATAGATGGATAAGAGTAGATGGGTTTGTTTGAATGATTATATATCAGTTTGTTTCATGAGACTTCTATTTAAAAGCCGAGACTTTGATGGCTTATGTATTTACTTTTTATACTTTTATGCTGAGACACTTTTGGATTGGAAAACTAATTTTAAGACTTGTTCTATTATTATTTTTCTGTTCAATGATATGGATGTGTGACTGAATTTGAAGCTTCTGATATCACTCTTCTAAGTGTGCAAAGCAAGGGTGGAGGGCCCCCATTCCAAGCTAAGTACACTTCCTTGTTTAAACTAGTTTTATTTCATGTAATCTAGTTATTGTAGAACTAGTTTCCATGCTTTATTTCATATTGATTTATGGTTAATGTATGGTGATTGATTTCATTAGATCTTAGCTTATTCATGATTTTATTAAGTTGGAAAACAAAGTGCTCAAGTTGAGCACTCCTTCTATTAACTTGGTGAATTGTAACTTGTTTCCTTTGATTGCATGCAAGTAGTTTTCTTATGTATTTTTGGCATTGAGGTGAATGAATTATGATGAAACATATCATGTGTCTCTTAAATTAGGAGCCTTCTTTCATTAATAAATTATCCATATTAAGTTATTAGTTTCAATCATTGATTCATTAAGTAGTAATTGAGGCAGAATTGGACTTCTTAACTTAAGAACCATTTCAGTGTTTTCCCTCTTTTCACACCAATTGAGTTGGGATTGGAATATGTATTTCTTTAGTTTTTGAAAAACTTATATTTAAAGGTTTGATTACATCTGATATTCACACATAGTTAACTTGCCTCAAAGTATTACCAACCTGGATTGATAAGAAATATTTGTGTTAATTTCGGTAAACAAATTAGCTGAACATTTTGGCGCCGTTGCCGAGGAGGCAAATATTGGCATAGTCAATAGGAAGATAACTTTCAAACTTTCCTAAAAAAACCAAAAACATTAGTTACATTCATTTTAGTTATGTTTCTTTATGCCTAGATATAGAGATCCTCAAGGTAGATTTGTTAAAAACCCCCGACAAGTAGAGATAGGATCATCGAAAACCCCAGTTACTGGTAATCCAACAATTGAGGAATTGGAAGAAAAACAAAGAACTGGACAAAGGTTAACTTTAATTGAGAGGAAAACTTTGTTAGCTTGGCAAGCAAAATGAAAACAACAATCAAATTCAGGAAAACAAAAGGAAACTATTAAAGAAAAACAACCTGTCTTTAAACAACTTGAATCACCACTTAAAATTGAAACAACTAAACCAATGGAAGAAGAGGGACATGGATCTATTGTTCTCACTCCTGAACAACGAATTGAATATGAGATACAGCAAAGAGAATGGAGAAGACAAAGAGAGGAAGAGGCAAAGTGAGAAAATGATAGAAAGACATAAAATGATCAGAAAAGAGAACAAAATGGTGGTGATCAAGAAACTACCTTTGGCTTTCCAATAGTGGATACAAGTGTAATATTAGGAGAAGAGGTGAAAATGAAAAATATTCCACCTTCTGTATTGCCAAATTTTTATGGAATGTCAATGGAATATCCTGATGCTTTCATGTTTGAATTTGATATTCTATGTAGAACATATGGATACACTGATGACATACACAAACTTCGTCTTTTTCCTGCTACATTAAAAGCAACAGCTTTAAAATGGTTCATGGGTTTAGGAGAGCAAACAATAACTTCTTGGGATGAGATGAAATCAGTCTTCCTTAAAAAATATCAAGCTTATTGTAGATCTAGGGACTCAAAGGAGGATGTTTTCAGAATGACACAACAAGAAGATGAAAGTTTAGAAGAATATTTGGAAAGATTTGCATATAATCTACAAAAATCTAAACAACACTCTCTAAATCAAGAAACCATTCGAACAATCTTTCTCAAGGGTGTAAGAGATGAATACCTTGAAATTTTGAATGTGATGGGTAAAGGAGATATTTCAAACCTACCATTCGAAGAAATTGTTGAATTATGTCAAAAATATTCTAGAGGAAGATCAAAAACTGGAAAGAGAGAAGCCAGTTCAAAAGTAGCAAAGTCAGCAGCAGGAGGGACAACAAGAGCGGAAATAGGAAGCTTATTGGAAAACTTCAAAACTGACCTCTTAAGTACATTGGGAATACAAGTAGATGTTCTAAAGGCAAATAAGAAGAAGGAAGAACAAGAACAAGCTCTAGCAATTTTTTGTTCCGAATGTAAAAAGAAACATCCATTAAGAGAATGTCCTTTGGATAGTATTCAAGTATGTGGTCTTTGTACAGAAAATCATTCAACGGAAAACTGTCTAAGATTGAAAGAATTGCAAATGAACTCAATAGAAGAAGTGCAAGGAATAGAAGGTTTCTATTATGTAGCACCACAAAGACCATGGCAACCTAGGATGCCTCAACAAAATCTACAACAATTCCCTCAACAAAACTATCCCTATTCGCCTCAAAATCTTTGGAACCCTCCAATGCCATGGCAAGCTTGGCCTCCAGAACAATATCCACACCAACCTGCACAAGGATGGAGAGGATATGGTTATGGAAACCAGCCACCTCAATAGTATCAACAACAATACCAGCAACAATATCAACAGCCATTTCCATATCCACAATATCCACAGTCCATGCCATTTCTGCAATAAAATTCTACATATCCACAATCCATGCCATTTCCGCAGCAAAATCCTCCACCATTGTTGACTCAACCACAACAGTTATAGCTACCCTCAAACCAACCCAGACCAACTCAATTACCATCCCAACCAGTGGCAAATCCAAACAATAAAGTGGATAAGTCTGCATATACTGTAGAGGAAGAAGCATATTTTCCAACATATTCTATTTTTCCTCTAAATGATGTCCATTTAAGGTCTGGAAAGGTGCTTAAAAAGGATTATCCACCAATCATAGAAGAGCCAATTGAACAAGGGGAATCACCTGAAACATCACAATTCGAAACACAAATTCAAAAAGGGAAAACCATTATAACTGAAACACCACCTTATCATGAGAGGTTAGTAGAACAACAAAAATAAATGACCCTTCCTGAATTTGATATTTTAGATGAATTGAAAAATGCTTATGTAAAAATTCATTTATTGAAGGCAATTAAAGAAATACCAATATATGCTAAAATAATAAAGGAATTATGCATTAAGAACACTGGTAAAAAGAAGAAGGATCCTACTACAGTCCAAGTCATTGGCAAATTAGCAAGCCTCATGTCAACACAAACCATTATAGAGAAGTATATTGATCCTGGTATCCCTATGGTTACTATCTCAATAAAAAATTTCTCAGTACCAAATACATTAATAGACTTGGGAGCAGCTATAAATGTAATGGCTATGGAGACAATGAAAAATCTGATTTTAAACAACATTAGATCAACTTCTACAATTCTAGAATTAGCAAATAGATCTAAGGTTGTTCTAGAAGGAATACTAGAAGATATCATAGTATCTTTGGATTCATGGGAGTATCCTGTTGACTTCCTTATCTTGAAACCAAAAACAAACTTGGGAGGACATCCTCTAATCTTAGGTAGACCATGGCTAGCCACAGCTGATGCCTTTATAGGATGTAGATCCGGAAGCATGATTATTTCACATGGAGATGAAAGAAAACACAGTGCTCTTTATTCACCTGCACAATCATCTTCTTTAGAATCAATACTTGAAACTCAAGAACATCAACAAACTAAATCAGTTTTCAGTATAAATCAATTCTTTGACCTTAGAGAAGAAGACGAGAATGAAGACTTAATGGATCTTTTCATCTCAGAACCAAACATTTTCGAGCAGATTAGAGAGGTTCAATATGAAGCTGCAACTAATCTTTTGAATCAATGTTTTCAGGAAACTTGTACTATTCAAACTTCTATATAGACATCTTTCCTATTAACACAATCTCCAATCCAACAACAAAAGCACTTGAGATATATCCTAGAAAACATTTGAACATTGGAAACCAGTTGCAATCAGCACAAGAACAAGAGGTAATTGCGTTATTACAAAAATATTCAAAAGCTTTTGCCTGGGATTATACTAACATGCAAGGAATCTGTTATCACTGAAAAGATTTCAAAGGAAAAAGGTAAGGTACGGGAGAATTGGTCTTGATTATTCTCAAGTTCCTTTCATGCATAAGAAGCACTTGGCAAACTCAGGGTCAACATACATCAGAGTTCTTTGAAGGCTCAAGCAAGGCATGTAAGTTTTGAACCACTTCATGGTAGATGGAAAGGCCATTTCAAGCAAAGGTAAGAACAAGAGAGTTGAATTTTTTAATTGAAGCTGTGTTTTTAAAATCACACAGCAGTTTCATAGCACGCTACGAAACTGCTGTAACTGCACATTACGCTTTCATGGACCAATGTTGAAAGACATGCAAATATTTTTGAAAGGAAGTTTATGAAAATGATCATTATTCATATCTATTTTTGTTCATGATGCTTAAGGAAGATTCAAAGAGGTTTTGGGTCAAGTCTACAGTGTATGTAAAACAAGATAATCCAATGCAATTGTATGAAGAACAACCGGGGTAACTGAAGCAGCCTTTTTTAGGAGAAAAACTGTTTTAAGTAGTCAACTTCCAGGAGGTCTCCAGAGAAAATGAAAGAATATTTTAGAAAATTGAAAGAGGTTTTTATTCCTAACATACTGAACTACAAAAACTGCTTTCAGTTTCTTCAAATTAATTATGATCTGGGAGAAATGGGTGATTAAACTTGCGCTACGAAACTGGTGTAGGTGCAAGTTTTTGACAGGCATATTTCTCTGTTTTACACCTCTTTTTCAAAGGAACATTCTGGGAGGTAGGGACGGTTTTTACAAAACCCAAGAGAGGTTTTTGTTAAGAAAGGATTGGTTCACAAAAACCTCCTTAATGTTTTCGAAATACATTTTTTATCAGAAGTTATGAGCTCTGTCCCAAGACCCATTTTTCAGCCAGAACAGAGCAAGGGACAGTCTCCTAGTTTCTAGGAACATCAAGGATCGATTTTGGACAGCTGGAGAAGTATTTTAAAACACTAAGAGAGATTTTTGTTCTAGACATCCTGGAATAAAAAAACCTCCTTCAGTTTCGAAACATGTGTCATGGTTGAGGAGATAAAGGCTCTGTCCCATGTGCCATTTTCAGGGATCCTAAACCTAAAAAACAGGGAAACATGTTCCCTAATTTCTAGGGTTTGTCTTCAGCAGTCAGATGACCACGTGGGACGCTTCATCAAATTCGACTTCTTGAGGTTGCAAGTTGTCAAATAATGCTTTAAATTCTTAGATAAGGTTGTTGTAATCATAATAAGGAGTTACACTCCTAGTTGTATTAGGTCTCTAGGACTCCTAGTTAGGTGTCATTTGCATTTAATAGTTAGTTTTAAGTATCAGTAGGTGTCATAGTAGGATGAATTCGAATTCCCCTCATGCTTGAGGAGGAATCCAAGTTATATAAAGAGCTCTATATATAGTTGAAGCATCAATGTACTCATGGTGGGAAATTTTATGGAAAAGCTTGTGTTTGGCTTATGTAAGACTCATTTTCAGTAATACATGTTTGACTTTACTTCTCAGGATTCACGAAGGATTTTTTATGTTTAGGATATGTGATGTTTTCCTTTTCTTAATTCTTACAGTGGTATGGATGTATAATCACTCATAATTCACTGAATGTGCTCTGACTTCCTGTATACATTTATAAACTGTGTGGTCCCATATGAGTTTATGTTCTGAATGTTTAAATGCTGAATGCCCTGACTTCCATGTAAGGTTGAGTTCATTGTTATATTGAGGTGTTGTTGACTCCATAAGCCCAATGGATTGTTGTTAAATGTGTTTCCAACATTCATATTTTTCAGAGTTGTTCTATAAGAGTTAGCCATCTTATCCTTAATCAAAATCATTAATCCATTTAGAGAGAGCCCTCTCAGGTTGAGGAGGCTAAGCTTCAGCCTAAAGTAGGTTTGAAATAGTTACTTGAGGTCTTCCTGGTCTGCAACCTTGCAGGGTCTCATTTTGAGATAACATTTTGGTGTGTCTGCCGGGAGACTGAAGCTTATTCTTTCCCGAAATCAAGAGGCTGAACTTCTGAAGGTAGCAGGAGCTCAGACATCTTTTTGAGGCTGCAAAACTACCTTGGCGACTCCACACATTGAATAACAAATTGGAAGGTGACTCCACTTCTAGAAGATCAATAGCTTGATGAAGTTTCAAGATGAGTTCCACTGCAAGAATGAATTCCAGGTATGCTCCTATGAATCGGTCTCATATCCCTGGTTTTCCAAATCCTATGCCAAAGGTTGATTGGTTAGAGGATCTTTCGATATTCAAAGATAAAAAGAAAGACGATGCCGCTCTTCATTTGGTTAGGTTCCATATGCATGTACGTAGTCTTAAGGTTCATTTCCCAAAAGATTGTCTCATGAAGATGTTTATGACCACTTTAGAAGGAAAAGCATGGTCTTGGTATAAAAGTTTGGAAAATGGTTCAATATATTCGCTTGCTAGTTTTCATGATGAATTCTATGAGATGTATAAAGAATGTCATCCTTCCTTATTGTTGCTCAAAGATTCCTGTAGACATTCTTTAAGTCTTATTCAGTACTTGGGGGATTGTTATGATGATGATGAGTTTATGGATGAAGAAATTTTAGAGGCTCTTCATAACAATGCATTTCAATACCAAGAAGAAAGTATAACAT
>APFE030260080.1:7340-19749 GCA_000404065.3 Pinus taeda
TCTTGTATTTCTTAGATCTATACTATGAAGCATTACTCTGACAAATCGCCTCAAATTGAGATACCCTTCACAATAACAAAAACGTTCCCGGATTGACTTGTAATGTGAGATAACTAGAGGTGAAAAAGGCCCTTGTTATAGCTCTACACCAGTAACCTGTATTCTAGATTTTTCTCTTCATTAGATATTCAATTCACGAGTGACTTTGCCTAATGATCTTCTCCTCCTTTTATAGTCTTAGGCCTTACTCAATACCATGGTCCAAAACCAATTAGAATCAATACCTTGGACCAAATACCTGGGGTCAACACTTTGGACAAGACCTTGGACCAATACCATGGAACAAATACCACGGACTAAAACTAAGTTTTCCAACATGTACACGCATTTCCTTCCGTGAAAGTGCATGTGTATGCTATACGCACCTTTTGGTCTGTGAACCTGCATGTACATGCAGCTGGGTCAATGGGGACCCTGTGTGTACCTCTCTTTCTTCATTCTGTGAGCCTGAACTATGATCTGTCATCTATGTGAGTTGCCATCAAGGACAACACCTATGTCATAGAGCCAAATTTGTATCATAATGCCAACAATCTCCCCCTTTGGACTTGATGGCAACCCCAAGTCACTCTCCCCCTTTTTCATCAAGGGAAAAGGGTTATACTCCCCCTTAGTAACATGTTGAATTCTCTAATATGTTGAAGTGTGTTGTCCATGCTCCCCCTGAATATAAGTAAGGTCTGCAAAAAGATGACTCTATACATACATCATAAATGACCTTCCTATCACTAATGACTCATACATACATCATCTCCCAACCAAGTGGGGATATACCAAGTTTGACTCATCCACCCAACCAAGTGGGTATATACCAAATGTTTATACATGTCAGAACAAGAACATTACATAATCCATCACATGCATAGTGGGGAAACAAAATAGGTCGTTTCATGACCTTGAAAATAAAAGATATACGTGACATAGAGACCAAATATCTTAAAACAAGACTATGATAGTTATTAGTAACTATCATTAGAAGCATTTGTCAATCACCATCCAGACCAGCAACCATGATCTCCCCTTGAACTTGTTCCACCTGAATAAAAAACAACTGTGAATTTGTACCAAGATCTTCTAAGATAATGCCAACAATGAATTACTATAAGTATATTCTCCCCCTGAACCTGTGCCAGATGATCACTGTTAGACCCATATCAGGCTCCTTTCATCCACTGCTTTTCTTCAAACTAACGTATACGCGACTGTATCTATAATAACCAATGTATGTACATGGATACACTTCATGAAACTCACGTACAACCACTTTTCTCTGAAATACCTAAGTTTTAACAGCAACATGATGCATCAACTACTCTTAGATTCTATCTAAGATATTCAAATGTCTCTCTGGGCAATGGTTTGGTGAATATATCAGCAACCTATTCTTTGGAGGGAACATACTCCAATTTGACCTTTTGTTCAAGCACTTGTACACGTAGAAAATGATATTTGATGGGTATGTGCTTGGTCTTGAAATGCATGACTAGATTCTTTGAAATATTGATTGCACTTGTATTATCACATAGAATGGAGATGGGTGGAGTACAAGTGATCTAAATGTCTTGCAATGTTTGCATCATCCAAAAGAGTTGTGTGCAGCAAGATGCAGTAGCCACATATTCTGCTTCAGTTGTAGATAATGCAATTGAACTTTGTTTCTTGCTAAACCAAGACACTAATCTGGAACCCATATAGAATGCACCACCACTAGCGCTTTTTCTGTCATCCACACTTCCTGCCCAATCTGCATCTGTTTAGGGAAACTAGTGTATATCTTGCAAACTTATGATTCAGTTAATTCATCATATGTTGATCTTTAATCAGTTCATCAGAACCACATAAACAATAACCAGGTGCAATAAAAACAAAATAGACAATCACACACATGAACAAAGATACAAGGTGGAAACCCAATGTGGGTGAAAACCACCTGCTGCAGTCGTCTCTATCTTCTTTTAATAATAAGAAACTTCTCTTTAGAATTTTTTTACTAGTGTAGACTTATAGCAATATGTCGGCTTCTACCTGTAGAAGGCTACAACCTTCTCTCATTCTCCAGCTTCTTCTAGAAGGGAGCTACTACCCCCTAGCTCTTGTACTAGCCTACAGAAGGCTACAACCTTCTCTTTTCTTCTAGGGACCACGCTTTATAAATTTTTAGACTGGATCCATCAATAACATCAGTCAATCATCAAATATATCTGCATCAACCAATCTCCTTTGCACCAACCACAACTGAATCAATCAATCACTTTGACAACCCTTCAATCTGATCTTTCATAATGTTGTAACCAGAACATAGTAACCAGAGCCCAAGCTAGAACCCAGAACACTCCAACAGCAAACAGAATCAACTAAAACATATTTTATAAGGTATATGCTACTTCCTTGTGTCGAACCTGCGTGCATACGCTCTCTTCTCAAGGTGAACCTGCGTGCATATCTGCAAATCAAATTTAAGATGTATACGTTATTTTGATATACAGAACAAGTGTGTATACATGCCTTTTATAAAGTGAACCTGTGTATAGATCTGTAAATGATGATTTAAACATTACAACAATTCCAGTCTTTAGTTATACCCAGATCATCATATTTATAGACTACAACATGCGCCAGTTATTCAGATAAATGATCAAACCACATAAAGATACTTCACTTCAAGCCTTAAGATCTTGACCCATCATTAGATCTTATCCTTCATCAAGTGCTAAGGTTCATCCTTGGTTCAAATCTGGCTATGCACCATAAACGAATAACCTGTACACTAGATCTTGCTCTTTATTAGATATTCAATGCTTGAGTACCTTGGCCTAATGAACTTCGCCTACTTTTATAGTCTTAGGCCTTACTCAATACCATGGACCAAAACCACTTAGGTCCAATACCTAGGGTCAATACCTCAAACCAGATACCTTGGACCAATACCATGGACCAAATACCTTAGACCAAAACTTAGTTTTCCAAGATATATCTGCCTTGCATTATGTGAAAGTGCGTGTGTATGTATACGTGACTTGTATATAGTTAACCTGCGTGTATACATGGCTTGGCCAATGGTGAACCTACATATACCCCTCTTTCTTCATTCTGATCTGAACTTTGTTTTGTTAACCTGCTGAACTATGATCTGTCATCTGAGTGAGTTGCCATCAAGGACAACACCTGTGTCATAATGCCAACAGACTCTACTCTAGGCCTCTACACACACAGGTGCAGAGCCTCTCTTCTACTCTAAGACTTCTTCACTCTTCCTTCTACTGACCCATTACATTTGTCTTCATTGATATCTACTGCCTTAGACTCTCTAAGACTCTCCTTTTTATACAATCCCATGGTCTGTGGAGCATGGGTAGATCTATACAAGCCGACACAACTTACATAAAAGAAGGGTAAAACACTTTATGACACTTTACCATCTATGCGCTCCACGACCACATCTTGTGAAGACTTTACATTCTTTACAACAAAACTTGGGATTTTTGGCCCAAAACTTGGGCTCTTGCCCCCAAAATTGACCCTAGGAGACCCTGTCCCAACAAGCCCCAAACACAATTATCATGACTTGCCCTTGAGTCACTCTCCTGGCATGACGATCTTACTGCGGAGACCTCCCAACTCTACTTGTGACACTGCTACCTCAGTCGTGCTCTGCGTGGCTATCTGTTTGATTTGGTCCACCAGCTGCTCTGTTGTTGGTCTTGCATTGTCTCCCTTTATCTTTTGTTGCATTCTCTGTATTCTTGCCAACTTTTCCTTAATGGTGGCAGAGATAACATAGGCCTCATCTAGCTAAGGCCCAAATCTAGCATTGAGGACTACCTCTTTCCTTTGCACTGCCTCCACCTATTCGAGCAACTATTTTGCCTCATGCAGCTTGGCCAATCGTTATGCTATAGTGACGATGCGCGCCATTGATCTTACTTCATTATACCCTTGCTACAATTCACGGGCTTCTATGTTTAACCTCTGTAGGTTAATTTTCTTGCAGCATCGTGTGACCTCCATGGATTGCTCGAAAAGCACGGTGCAATCCACCACTGCGACATCCATTGTTGCAAATCCATCCTTCATATCAGCTTCACATTGATCTTTGAACTCTGGCAGAGTTGAAGGATGTGACTTCAACTCTAACTTTGTAATCTTCAGGTTCAGTTCAAACTGAACCTTGGCCATTTCCATCTTCACGTCATGCACACCTGTAGCTAACTTCCTGATCTTGGCATCTAGTTTGTTCTTTTTGTGCCTCAACCACCATGACTACAATTTGTTCATTTTGTGCCTGAACTTTCTTTCATGCTTCTACCGCTACTGTTTGCTCCACGAATATTTGTTCATTGTTGAATTTGTACTCACTGATCATGCTCAGCACACGCTACGCCCGGGCCTTAATTTCTCTGATGACACCTACTTGCAGTGTGTGAAGGAACTCACTAGGGAGTGTGGCCAAGTTGAGGCCCACATTCTTCAAAGTGATGACAATAGTCTTGTCAGCGGTCGCGTTCGCACTCAAAGCTCCATCAGGCAGTGTGACTACCCGAAGATCCATTGAATGAACCATATCTTCTACTTGAGTGGTCCCTAGTGCTAAACTGGTTGATGCACCACTACTCTATCCTGCACCTCCCTAAATTTCGGATGTCTGGATCTGTAGCTCGTGCAGATCCTTCTGTATGGTGCTTAATGTCCACTTCTGCTGCTGCTCAAACAACTGAAAACGTTTTGCGATAGTATCCCGCACCCTATCACCAATATCATCCAAGTCACCCTCTATCAAGGTAATTGGATCTAGTGACGACTTAGACGCTTTTGTCTTCTTGCGTTGTCCTTCCTTTTCTTGCTCCCCATACAGCTTCACTCGAAAGGGAGTGCTCTCCTGCTGATCTCCACTGCCATGCTCTGACCACTCTTCTTCCTCCATTTGGGGCAAAGGAGACTTCTGACTTATTTCAGAGCTGTGCTCTTCCTTCTCAACCTATTCATTTACGACGCACTTCGCTTATACGCAGGCCTTCTCCTTTGCCTCTTTCTTCCTCTTTTCAACCAACAACTGAACCTTCTGTGTGGGTGCTTCCGTTTTCTTTTTCTCTGTAGACTTGCTAGTCTCGGCAACCACATCGGAGGCAAAATGCTAGTCTATTGGCCAATTCTTGATGACCTCTACAATAGCATCAATCGTAGCCAAATAAATTAACTTGAACCATTTTTTCTCGGGGTACCCCGAGAGTTGCTCAAACACAGTTGGTGACAACCATGGCTTCTGGTTGATGGCCTTGCAAGTGCTTACCTCCACAATACCCAAACGACTTTTCTCTCTATGACCTGCACAACGTCTTTGGTGGCCCAGAGAGATGCAAACTTCGCCGCTTCCGGTAAATCCTTCTCCATAGGAGGAAACTAGCTATCCTTCGGCAAATCCCATGCGACTGACACAATTGACAGTAACAACCACAAATAGTGAAAGGTCTTACTATCATTTTGTGCCTCTTTGCAGTTTTTGAGGAACCTACTACATAGCTAGTGCTCCCAATTGAACTATACACCCTCCACACACTCAGCCGCAAATGAAACCACTAGTGCCAGCACCTCATCCGCACGGCAATTTTGCATAACTTTGCCAGCTAGAATCTGCATGGAAATCTTGACTGCGGGGTCAATAATTCTGGTAATTGAATACCCACGCAACTTTTTGACAAGTTTAAACTTATCCTTCATCTTCTTAGAGAGGTCATGCTCACTCGTCTTTCTGCCAAACGCCTTGGCCAGATTGAGTCCTGAATGGGGTAATAATGTGATGCGATGGATCAAGATATTTGTGATAAGGATCAGCTCATTTAATGACAAGCACCTATTATGAACCTGGCACAACAAATGCTTAATGAAAATTAGGTTGATATTTGATTGATGATAGTGCGGCACCCATAACAGGTTCAGCAACCCTAACTTGTTGACTTCGCAAATCCATTCCACTGGCTCCAACGCGGTGACTCCAGACTCCTTGTAGAAAACCCTTTTCATGAAGGTGTTGGTAGCAAGGTGGGGGAAATGCTCATGGTCCACAAAATCCTAGTCTTCGAGCTTCAAGTGCAGGACCCACGATAAGCGCGAACCTTTAAAGGCGACGTTCTCTGGCAACAGGGGTGTGTTGAGGGAGAACTGTTCGGCATCTGGGTCCTTCGGGACGTTCACCTTACCCTTGTGTAGAGGGATATACTCTGGTAGCTTAGAAATAAGTTCCACCCCCTCAATGTCAATATCTTCTGCACCCTCCTCAGCCTCCAGATCTACCACCTTCCCCTTCTCCTTCAAACTTGACTTTTCTTTTCTCTGAGCCTGAGTAGCTGTATGCTTTCTGGGTGAATCGCGCACAGGAATCGACTTATTTTGTTTATCCTTCTTTTGATTTGGGCCTCTCTCATTGGTGTAGGCTTCTAGGGGACTCCCTTAGAGGCAATAGCTCCCCTAGTGCTAGCAATTTTTGCTGGACCTGGTCCTAACATGATGTCGCGGATAAGATTTCTGTCTGACTCGGGATACTGATCAAACATGGGGCTTGGGAGAAAATCCTCAAAGAACTCATGGTTCATGCACAACACACAACACAACACAGAAATTCTCGCTGGACAACCACGCGTATTTTATAGGCGAATTCAAATTAAAATTCGACCATTACCCCCAAAATCCATCCATAAATGTGAGATTGATGATAGATTTCCAGATTTTTCACTCTTAAATTCAGCCTTAAATGTTGGCCTCCTTCTCTTCTTAACTTTATTTTAGAATTCAAATTATGAACGGTGATGGTAACGGTCACTTTTTGGCTACACTGCGTGGTCTCTCCTTCTATAGTGCAAATCCCTTCACGCTTCTTCTGGTACTGAGACACCCTCCTATTTTGCCCAAACCCCTTGTCGTGTAGCTCTACAAACTAGGCAGTGTAGTTTATAGCCCCGCGCCTCCTTGTAGCTACCTGGAGCGATAAGACTATGCTACCATCATGTAGTCATTTGGTCAGATCCCCATGTATGGCTTCAATTTAACTTTCCCAGAAATGGATCTCCATTCATTTTCACAAGCTAAACTACTCCACCATCAGTAGTCGCTTTGATCACATATGGCCCCAGCTAGTGCATCTAAAATTTTCCTAGAAACTTATCAAACTTACTATCATATAATAAAGCTAAATCGTTTACCTTGAAGGTGCATAGTTTGATGTGACAATCGTTCCAAGTTTTTTTGCGTTCCTTTTGAACCTACATATGGAATCCAGCCAAAAATCTATCTTCCTAGAGCGTTGTCAGCTGCGCGAGCTACTTTTCTAAGGCTCCATGGTCTACCATCCCTGTAAATTCTGCTATCCGTAGACTAGGCACGATATACTCCATAGGCATCACAACCTCTACACTATAAACTAGCCTAAAAGGTGTCTAACTAGTAAGCTTATTACAAGTAGTTTTGTAAGCCCATAATACTTATAATATGTGCACATCCCAATCATTTCTCTGCTCATTGAAAACCTTTGTCAGTGCATTCTCCAATATCTTATTAAACACCTCAACCATCCCATTGGCTTGAGGATGATATGGCGTACTCTTCTGGTGATAAACTTGGAACTCCTCTGTCAGCACGTTGATCGTTTCATTGAGGAAATGCATACCACAATCACTCATCAAAATCTTTGGGAAACCGAGCCTGGGAAACACATATTCAAATAAGAACTTCGTTGTTGTTTCCCCTATATAGTCCTTCACAGGCTATGTCTTTACCCATCTAGTAAAATAATTGGTCGCGGTGATGATATACTGTGCACCCGTCTTCTTTCTCAGAGGCTAAATCGGGCCTACAAAGTCAATTGTTGATTTCTTAAATGGCTGCAATGATACCTACGGATTCAAAGGCAGCTCATCCCTCTGCGATGGCCTGTCAGTTCTTTGACATGCATCACATGCCCTACAATATGCTTTGGAATCCTTATGCAATGTTGGCCACCACAACCTAGCGCGTAAAATCTTCTGCCTTGTCGCTTTCTTGCATAATGGCCTCCTGTAACCCCTCCATGAGCTTCAACAAAGATACTATTCCGTTCCAAATTAGGCACATAATGTCATAGTATCTAATCTAATCCCATATTATACAAGTGACCTGCAATAACAAAAAAAATCTGCCACATGCACCACCAATTCCTTCTTCTATTGACTCGTGTATCCTTCTAGGGTCGTTCTTGTAGTCAGGAAGTGGATAATGTCTGCAAAATGATTGTCTGCCATGCGCACCATAAAGAGTTGTGTGTCAAGCATCCCCTCATCTAAATTGGTACGATCCTCTCTTATTTCAATGCATGATAGGTGATCTAGCCTTACATTCAACGATCTTGGCTTCACAATTACTTTGAAATCATACTCCTAAAACAAAAACAACCATCTGCATATCCCCCCCCCCCCAACACAGGCTTTTTGACTAGGTAATTTAATGCAGAATGGTCTGTATACATCTTAAAGTGTCCACCTAGCAAGTAATGTTTGAATTTATGAAGTGCGTACACCATATCCAATGCTTCACACTCTATTGTTGAGTACTTCTTTTCAGCCTTATACAGCTTCCTTCTCACAAATTCTATAGGGTGATCCAATTCTCCTTCACTGGCCTGTGTCAGCACCACTCCCCGCGCAATGCATGACATGTCCACATGCACATGAACTTCCTTCTTCCAATCAAGGAAGACTAGGATTGGTGCAATGACCATCTTATCCTTTAATAAATCTAGACTCCACTGACATTCTTGATCCCAATAGAATGTAGCATCCTTCTTTAGTAGCCTTTCCATTAGCACGATAATCTGAGCATAACTCTTGATGAAGTTTCGATAGTATCCAGTATGACCCAGTGTTGCGTGCAACTGTTTAACACTCCTTGGAACCTCCAAATTAATTATGACCATGATTTTAGCAGGGTCAACAATTAATCCTTTCTTCACACTACATGACCCAACAAGATTCCGAAGTGGATGCAAAGTAAGCAGTTTTTCAAGTTTAGCATGATCTCATACCTCCAACACGTATCCAGCATCAAGCACAAACTAGCTACATGGAATTTTACTAGTCCAAACACTGTCTAATCATCAAAATATACCTCCAAAAACTTGTGAATGAACTCTTTGAACACTGCAATGACAACGCGCGAGAATATTGTTGGCACATTCTTTAGTCCAAAAGGCATTACCATGTACTGAAAGCATCCCCACTCAGTCGCGAAGGTAGTATTACTCTTGTCTTTTGGCACGATCTTTATCTGATGGTATCTAGAGAACCCATCAGTGAATGAATAGGCCTCATGCTAGCCAACATTATCCAGCACTTCATCTCTTAACGGAGTTAGGAAAGGATCACGAACGTAAGCATCATTCAACTTCCTGAGATCTACGCAAATCCTTATTTCATCCTTCTGCTTCTTTTCCTGAACTACCATTGTACTCACCCAATCAGATTCCTCCACTGGTTCAATAATACCTGCTACAAGCATCTTGTCCAACTTTAAGCGGACCTTTTCCTGGTATCTGGGATTAGGGTGATATGGCCTCTACTTAACAGGCTTCACGTCTGGTTTCAAGGTTATTTTCATCACTCCCAAATTGCTTATGATGCTTTTTAAGTCCGAAAACTTTGTGGGAAACAAATCATGCTATTTCCAGAGCAACTCAGTGACCTTATCCATCGTAGCATCATCCCAGTAGTCCCCTATCTTCACAAACTTCGGCTCGGCCTCTATGCCAATGTTCACTTGTCTAGTTTTCAGTGGCACGGTGATATCTGGATTCTCTATTTGTGGTCCCTCAACTTCACGGTGGCCTTTTGCCTTGAGGATGTTAATATTCCTTGGATCCTCATCTTCTTCTTCAGCAGTCACATTATAGCACTCCATTGCATGGCCGCTGGGTGGTCCAATCTAGTTGAATCAAATCCAAGGGATCCTACGGTATTCTGACAATCACTGCCTTGACCTCCTGCAACTCTTCGTCAATACATTCAAATCCATCCTCAAAGCTGAATGTCAAAAAAATCCCTGTCTCAAAATGTCCCACTCTTCCGTACCATGGCAGAGCTCTGTTTCCAAGTACTAATTCATTGGTATTACATCCAAAGTGTGAAAAAATAGATGCACCCACTCCAGTTGTGGCTCTACTCCATAAGCATCAGTCCCTTTTGCTAAGTGATCGCACAGATCATTCCTTCCATCATATTTCTCTATTAGCTAAACTTTTGGGCAACCAAACTGCAACCTCATCATCCTTCTGTATTCACGCCATCCATCAAAATTATCTTTATGTGTATCCCACCATCTTGCGAGTGTAGCGTGGAGTGCCCAATCCAGTGCTTGGAAGCGATGCTTCTCATGCACTTCCCTTTCAAATGCATCCAAAAATTTATCTACATCAGTTATACCATCATAATAAGGAAAACTCCTTACCTCTGATGATACACAATGCAACAATTTATTCATCATGTTACAGTGCAGTGTAGATACTTCATGTAACCTATTCTGCCAGTGTTCCAACTCCTCATCTAAATTCAATGTACCGGAAATTTTGCGGTCCCATGGAATGTGTCCATCTATTCTCGGATTCACCCAATATTGGTCTCACATAGTTATTTGGTAGATCTGGTCCAAATCATCATCTCTTTCCTCATAATCGCGGGCCGGCTCTATATAATGCGGTCCTTTTGCAGAGTCCAAAGGTACTACTACGTGAAGCGATTTCGTCTCAAATGACATTGTCTGCTTCTTCAAATTGATCACCCCATCCATGTCAATAGCCCAGTCAATTCTAAGGAGCACGAGGTTGGGATTGCTATTATTGACAATCTCTATCACTTTGAAATTAGCGAATGCACTCACGCCTTCAATATCTACTATCACTCCCTGCAATCTTCCCATGGGTATAATCTTCTGTTGATTTTCCATCCTCAATTGAGACCCGTGCAACACATGTATCTCCATTCTTTCTAATGTCTATTTAAGAAATAAATTTGCATCTGACCCCAAATCCAGAATAACTTGATCCATTTCATACTCTCCTATTTGCACAGTTAGAGCCATCTCACACCCTATTCTTTCCTTATGCTTACCATTTATCCCGACTATGTGAGGTCCTTCAGGAGCATTTTCTTTATCGACACATTTATTTATCAACTCCTATAACCCTTTCATGGCCTTGCTATCGTGTAGCAACTTCATACAGGTCTCCAAAAAGGTAGTAAGCATGGACGGGTCCATTTCTTCAGACAACTGATCCTGACTTCTTGAGGTAGAGGCCTTAACAAAGCTTTTCTTTTCTTCCATGAACGTTTCTTTCATCGTTGCAAATCAAACCCAACCTCTTTCTCTGGAGCCTTGTAGACCCACTCACCTTCTTCAGGTTTCTTTGCTTTATCTTCGTTATTCATCATTCCACTTTGCAACACAATATTCACGTTAGGATCTTCTTCGCGGGTTTCAGCTCTCATCATCTGTAGGTTATGGGTAGGTTGTTGAGGCTGTGCCCTTTTCTCCTGTATTTTAGCTATCAATACAGGGAAATCTTCTGTAGCGTGGTCAAACTTAGTATAGTATCGGCACAATAGGCACGTCGGTTTCATACACTCCCGTGCGTAGTGTCCTGGAACTCCACAATTGTAGCAAATAACTTCTCCCTAACCTCTCGCAAGTCCTCCACCTAAGCCTCGTGTGTGCCCCTGATATCCTCCACACGCTCCTCAGTGCTTGATTCGGAGGTTGTGTTTCTGTCTGCATTCGATACATAGGCATTCTCTCCATCATTAACTCATAGCTACAACAGTTGCACTCATTGTGAGCCATAGATTTAAAGAAGTTGCAGAAGAGCTGTTGCGGTGTCTGCAAGTGGAAATTGTCTCTTACACGTTTTCCAGCTACCTAACATAGAGTGCATCATAGCGTGGGCCCTATACTTGGCCCTGCTTGAGCTTCTGGTCTCAGAGGCATTGGCCCTCCTCCTGCAACATAATTCACGAAGACAGGTGTTACACTGAAATTTGTCACCATGACTATCTGCAGTTAATATGGCTCCATCCATAGTCATATTGTCCTCCTTGTCAAGCCTCATACCTCTGCTCTTCATGTCAAACTTCAAAAAGAGGGAAAGTCCCTTAAAAACATATTTATCTCTGGGTACGCAGGTTCTCTCTACCTTGCCTGTGTGTACGCACTCCAAACACATTGTACCTACATACTTGTACGCTCTGTAAGCCAAAGGTTGGGTGCGTACCCCTGTAAAGGTCAAAAGGCACGAGTTTCATCTTTAAAAAGTTACTTGTGGTCACTTCTAGAGCCTTCT
>APFE030260083.1:0-10767 GCA_000404065.3 Pinus taeda
ACATTCCCCCATTCCTTGGCCTGCACCCAGTGTTCAATGTGGACCGCCTTCGGCCATACTTTCCACCATTACTAGACACATCTGACATTGCAGAACAACTCACACCAACAGAGTTAAATCCATATTGCATGGAACAAGCTGCAACTAATCGGATCATGGAAATGCAGATCAAGCACACATGCCAACAGAAGATCCAACTGTATCGAGTTGTCAAAGCACGCCAACTCCTTCACCAGGGCAAGTCACTCACCAGGGACCAAGTTCAGCAGAAGTTTCTTCATCTCATGGAGGAACTCAACGCAATGGGGACCATTGCTTCCTAAGGGGGGAGGGATGATCCAGGTGGATATTGGTGGCCACCCATAAATTCCACTTGGAGCCCCACCATTATTTCTTTCAGTTTTTCAGTTTCCTTATTTGTAGCACAATTTACTATTTTTGGCAGTTTTCAGGTCCTGAACTCCCGGAGCAATTTTGAGACCCTAAACGATGTTTTTTGGGAAAATTAGGAGAAACGTGGGTCCATTGACAAATGTTGCTCATCCCAAAGTTGTATTTCTCAGATAGATCTTTCTAATGAGGTATTGTGCGCATTAAATAGAGATCATATGCCAAAGTTACGACCCTAGGAAGTTGATGTACCAATTTACCCAAAACGGGGTCCATAGTTTGGTGCTTCCTCTCCTAGGGTTAGGGTTTTTGATTTTTCATTGTTTCTCAACAAGAAATAGGCCTTCGAGCTTCATTATAAGAAAGTTCAGAGGCATGTAGCTGCCACATCTCTCCTTAGAGATAAGCTACCATAGTTTGAGCTATTTTATTTACATTTATGTTTTTTTAGCATATTGCAGTATTTTAGATTAATGAAATGAAGTATTATTTCTGCTGTATCTCTATATTTATGATAATCTCAGTAATTTTTTGCGTCCCTATTTAAATCCATATCAAAACAATAGTTGTTCAATTCTACAAATGTTGGTGAAGCTGTAAAAATTTTCATATTTACTTTCAATCATATGAAGTTGCAACAAAGTATGATACAAGTAAAAACAAACTTCATTAGCCATTTTCTCAAAAATTACAAACCAGATTTTTCTGAAATTTTGCAAGAAAAATTCTAATATATCAATGCTTCTCCAATATAAAAATCAAATTTATTTTATGCACAGATCTCGATATATAAACAAAATGGCTATAGGTGATGATGTTTAATTTCTCAAAAATTGTAAATCAGTTTTGCTTGAAATTTCATAGATTTGTTCCTATTACCTTAACACTTCTCCACACCAAAAATCAAAGCAATCCAATGAACGGATTTCAATATATCAGCAAAATGGTTGTATGTAACAGTGCATGATTTTTGGAATTTACCAATTGGTTTAGCTTAAAAATTTATGGGTTAATGATACCTCTTTCTTGTCCAAAAATCACAAAGATGTACACAAATCAATTTATGCACTATAAAAAAAGAATGAAATTGTATAACTTAAATGAGGAAGGAAAGAGGAAACATCCATCATGCATAACAAATCTTCCCCCAAACTGGAGAATCAACGTGCCCTCATGCTACACTAGAAAACAAATTGAGGTGGTTGCTATAATCATTGTTGAAATCTTTGCTTGGTGTATAACAACAAGAAATATGGGATGTTTTTAGAATGAAGAAGGATATTGATGGATGATAAAGAATATTAATGGCATGGTCATGATGAATAAATTAATGAAAGTAACACTCCCCCAAACTGAACGCTTTTTAGTTTCTTAAAAATAGGAAGTGGTAAAGAAGGGAAAATAATGGTTGAAAATCATGAATGAATATTGCTCAGTGGTTATTTTCATGACATTCTCCTAAACTTTTAATAAATCAAAAAATTATGCTATTTTACCTCAAGTTTTACCTCCATAAAATGTGAAATTACATGTATGGATTGACATTTGTTGAAGATGATGTAGGCTGAGTTGATGCTGAGAGTGATGTGAAAGGTGGAAGCCATGCAAGCTGAAAGAAAGTAATCAGAAAGTGTAGCATGATTTCCTTCCCCCAAACTGATTAGTTTCCTTGTCATCAAGATTTTGATAACACATCTCATGAGTATCCTCAATCAATAATTAATCTGGATTCAAAATCATAACTAGGCCTCTTTATCCTAACCCAAAATAATAGTAGTGTTGTTAAGTTGCGAATAAATGGAGATTGATTGGGTAAGACAACTATCTTTGGTTAAAGATATGAAACTTTTATAATAAAGGAATGAAAGATTATATGATACAAAATGTCAAATATCAAATATCCTAAAAGTTTCATCTCTAACATGTAATGTAAATATTTATAACTCAATAATAGATATAAACCATAACCACCATGATCTAAGAACTGATTAAATATTACCCCATGAACCATGAGTTCTAGCAAACCTTATATATGAAACATTGGGCTTTATCCATAGTTTTCAGAAAACAAGGTAACCAAGTATATCATAGTATTGAATTAACTTCTATACCATAGGCATGGCCACTACTCCCAGCAGGGCCTTGACCGGGATGCCTTTTTAACCCATTAAGATGACAATGTCCCATCTATTAGAAATAAGTACATAGTTACAAAAGCATTTTAATTTACTTAAATGTCTACTGAAGATCATTGTTCTAGCTTGGTAACAAGTTAATAAAAATGCCATTCATGGGAGCTAACAAAATTGAACAAATATGTTTTGCATATTGCAAGGATATCTCATTTTTAATGAAATCTACTATCATCTATGTCTTAAAGTGTTATGTGTCTATGCGTACACATACTAGCACAATGACATAAATTAAATGGTTGGTAAAGACAAATAAGCATCAAAAGATTAATCTCATAATACATCTCACATTGCTAACATTTAAAAAATTCATAAAAATTAAATAATATATAACTTTATATTATTATTATTATTATTATTATTATTATTATATATAGAGAGAGATATAAGCCTTGGTAGGACCTTGTATTTTCTATTTATAAAAGACAATTTTACACCACATAGATGAGATAGGTGGCCTCAACTTGCCCAATGGGAAACCAAGTCTGTTGGCCACCTATCCTCGTTATATGCCATCCAAAAGAAATAAAGTTTAAGGTGATCTACCCAAGCTATATATACATCTATATCATGATAAGAGTCTGAGTTTCTATTTATCATAAGCATACATTAATAAAAGTAAATGTTATCCATTAAAAACAAAAAAGACATCCAGGAACTTGACTATTCCTTTTGATCCTCTGAGGCTGAGTCAACCAAGGTCGGGTCTTCAGCTGAGTCTCCTGGTGCTTCTTCCAGCTCGATAATACAAGGGATATGCCTTTGAATACGATCTAGGTGAATGTCCTGCTAGAACAACTGGAACTGGATGGCCTGTAGGTCTTTCTTGTAGTTTGGCATGTCCTAGAGGGTCAGGGCCATCCCCATTGATAGTTGCTCCATTTCCTTCCCCATGAGGCTCTTCATGATCCAATACAAGTATAGAGTCTGCTTGAATTGTGTGATTCCCCCCCTTGTGTTCCCTGGGTCTAGGAGTACCTCACATCAGGCCTCCATTTCCTCCTTTGAATCCGCCTCCTCTTTTATATGTGCCTCCCAATATTCTAAGATCTTCCTGATACCTGCATTTGTCCCTACCCTATACGTTATGATTGCTTCATTGATAAGCCTTTCTACTAGCTTCCTTCCATGTCTAGGCTCCGAGGTGCCTGGCTCAGCTGCACGAGGCAGCTCCCTTCCCCTTCTACCTTGTCCTCTTCCACAGGCTAGTCTTGCCATATCTCCTATTGTGTAAACCTATTCAGATGCATTTAAAATTAAAGCACAGAGATTAAGTTTCAGGATTTCCTCAATGTTGCCACTTCCCCTCTCCTCGCCTTTTCTGCCACACTCCTCTGCCCCCGTGACCCTCAGTCCACGACTGCAATGCCTCTCCTCTACCAGGATTACGAGCACCTCTCCCCTTCCAAGAAATAGCCTCTTCAACTTTTTGGTGTTTGCCTCTCTCTTCTCTGCGCCCGAGGGTAGTGTTTTAGTGCCTAGTTCGAGTGAAGTTTTCGACACTGTCTTCCCTCCCCTCGAACCAGATAGCCACTACAACCATCCACTCCTCTCTGCCATTCCCAATTACCCTCCCTCGCATCTTCTTATCTATCTACTCCCCTTCATCATTGGTTATCGGGCAGGCCAGCTTAATTGCGAGTGATTCCTCATGGTCCCATCCCCTTACAGGTTCAGTCCCAGTCCCCTTCACTCTAGCATGCTCAGGTCTCTCCCACCTATTTCCTGACACCCCTCTCTGGTCATATCCCTCATTCCCCCTCCATAGAAACTCACAAAGAACATTGCAAAAGACGAGTAGAGCCATATAACATACTTGGTTCTGCTTCGAAGGTGTTATGGTAGGTTGTTGGGTTGATAATCCTCGTTGGTTCTCTGTCTCTCATCCTCATTTATGCTCTCCCCGTCACCCTTCACACCTTCATAATCCCCTGCCTTCCCTCTCTGTCCAATCCATCCTCCTATCCTGTCCTTCCCACCTCCGTCACTACCCTGGCACTAGCCGCCACTTCTCCATGCCCCTCTCTACATTATCATGCATGAGGCCACCACACCCATCGCCATGAGCGTGTGGGCTGCGTTGGACTTTACCCAACATTCAGTTACCCTGACAACCAAATATGTCCTACATTCCCGGGCACTCACCCTGATCGGGGGTATTGTTGTTAGTATTCATTTTTTCCTATGCATGTTGGATATCTTGCTATAAGATTTCTTCCAGTGGTTTTATTCGTTCATCTCTCGGTTGTATAGGCCATAATATTTCCATTGATCCATGTTGTTGATTGCAGCTCTAGTTAGCCAAGAAATTTGTTGCTTTTTTCCCCTCCCTTCTTACATGTTTAATTATTAAGTAGTCGAACTTCTGAGTGAGTTCTCCTATCTCCTACATGAGATGGGTTGTCCTCCAACTTTTGCTCAATTCGTTTGAAGGCATTTCACTGTTAAGTTTCCTCAAGGTATTGATTACCAAGCTGGACTCTCCTTCCACTTCCACTTGTTTGTATCCCAGTCTCACAACTATTCTGAGGCCATGTCCAACTACTACAAATTTGACTTCATTGTTGCTTTCAATTCCACATGGTTCTGCATATATTAGTAGCGTGTTCGCTTGGTTATCTCTGAATATGCCGCCCAGTCCTATTATTCTGGGATTCCCCTTTGAGGCCCCGTCGAAATTTAGTTTGATGAATCCTTCTCCTAGGAGGGTGAACTGCTTCAGGGACTCAATATTGTTCTTCCTCTCTTTCCACGCATTCGGGGCGACCATTTCTTTTGATAAATTGAGGCATCATAATATTCTTGCTTCATGGGGAGGAACTTGTGAGTCTTCAGGGCTCCAATATTGTTCTACAAGGATCGTTTCTCTGATATTATTTACTAGTCCTTCCCATACCTACTCTTGCGTTGAAATTTTGTTTTTGAAAAATCTTCAATTTCATTCTTTCCATACCATCCATAGGTTGAACCCCAAGGCTAGTCCCCATGCCCGGTTCAGGACAGGGCTTGAGAAGTTGGTGTTACCCCATATTAGAATTGTTTATTTTATGCTTTGGTGATTTCTATCCAGCCCTCCAAATACACCTTGTATTTTTCCCCATTGCTGAGTCGCGAATGGGCATGAGTTCATCATCTGTTCCATGTCTTCTTTGTTTTGTCGGCACATCCAGTAGAAGGATGGGCCTTGCATACCTTTTTTCTCTAACTGATCCCAAGTCAGTATTCTACCTTTTCTTACAAGCCATAGAAAATGGGCTACCTTCGACCACCATCCTCCTTTCCATTTTTTTTTCAAAAGCAGTGTTTGTCCATCTTGTTCTTGATCTTCTTTTAGATCGTATGCTTCTTTGATAGTGAATGTTCCTTTTAGTGAGTTCCCCCATCTCAGAATGTCTAGTCCCATTGTGATGGTTATTTTCCTTGTACTCATTTCTTTATCATACTCTTGCCTTTGCTCTGTCGCTATACCCTGACCCCAATCTTCTATCCTTTTCTAGTTTCTCCAGTTTCCTTTCCCTTGCCCTTCCTTCCAGAATTTTTCTACCAAGTGCATATTCCTATCGATGGTGTATCTCTGAATGCCTCAAAGATCCTCCCGATCTATCAAATTTCCTCTTTGTTGTTGTGCCTCCTCCCATAATTTTTTTGTCCTTCCATTTCGAATTTCCCAGAAGGCATGTTGTGCAATGATCTCTATGTTTTGTCGTGCTAGGTTCCATATAGATGAGCCTTTGGGGGGTCTTTATACCAAAGAATTTCCTTTGTTCTTTCTGGCATGTTTTACTTTCTTGTCCAGATTTGTTTCCATATATCTCCTCCTCCTCCCATCCATCACCACCAAAGTTTTTCCCCCATGATTTGGTTTAGGGTATAAGGGTCTCGTAGGCTGAGTCCTCCCTCTGCCTTTTTCCTTTTCAATCCCTGCCATGACATCAGAGCCCATTTTTTCTTCTATTGTGCCCCTCCCCATCAGAATTTTTTGAATATGTCGACCATTTTGGTGCATACTCCCTTGGAGTTTGCCATGCCAAACAGCTGGTAGATTGGAATTGACTATAACGCTGCTTTGACTAAAATTGTGCTACCTGCAAGGTTTTGGGATCTAAAGGCCCAATTTCCCAATCTTCCTTGGATCTTTTGAATAGTTTGTTGCCACCCTTCCATTTTGAGGGGTTTTTCCACCAGTGGCATCCCCAGGCACTTCGTGGGGAGGTTGCCTGTACTAAATCCCATGATCCTGGATAAGTAAGATTTTACATTCCCTGGGGTGTTGAAAAAATAGGTACAATATTTTTCCTTGTTGATCTGGGTACCAAATGCCTACATGAAGATATCCAAAATTTCTTTCATTCTTCGTGCTTCTCTTAGAGAGGCTTGGTAGAAGAGCATAATGTCATCCACAAATTGTTGGTGGGTGAGTGCTAGGTTATTCCCTCATACCCTGAGGCCTTTGATTCTTGACACCTATGCTCCCTTCTTAATGTATCTCCCGAGACCTTTTGTTGCAATAATAAATAGGAACGGAGATAGGGGGTCCCCTTGTCTCAGCCCTCGAGTGGAGTTAAAGGTACTAGTTGGTGCTCCATTTAGAAGGATAGAAAAGACAGGGGTGGATATCATCACACTTATCCATTCTATCCACCTAGGACTAAAGCCATATGCCCTGAGAATGGTCCCTAGGTATTCCCAACTTAATCTATCATAGGCCTTGGAGAGATCCAACTTTACCATCATTTATGCGGCTTTCTTAACCTTAAGGGAGTGCACCAAATCTTAGGAAGTGACCAATCCATCTAAGATTTGTCTGCCTTCTACAAAGTATATTTGTTCTAGGGATATAATGTTTGGGAGGAGAAGTTTTAATCTTTTAGCTATCAGAATGGCTATTATTTTATAGATGACGTTGCACAGGGCAATAGGTCTAAATCCCTGAGGATCCTCTTCTTTGGAAGTTTTGGGTATGAGAGTAAGAAAAGTGAAGTTTAGACCTGGGTATACCTTTTGGTTTCGCCTTGATTCCTCCACGACCTCCAGGATGTCTGCTCCCATGAACGACCAAATGGCTTGGAAGAATTCCATTGTGAATTCATCCAGGCCTCGGACCTTTTTATTTTTCATTCCCTTAACTATTTCTTCCACTTCCTCCATTGTTGCCACTTGCATCAAGGTTAGGATATGTACTTGGCTGACGATCTGGGGAATGTGTTGGGATATTTTTTTCATTTCTTCCTTTCTATCCTCTTGGGGTTCTGTTAGGAGATCCCTGAAGTGTTTTACTAGGACTCCTTCCATCTCTTCATGTTTTTTGTTGTGATTTCCCTCATCATTTTTAAGCGAAAATATTCTATTGTTTTTCCTATGCTGGATCATGGCCTTATGAAAGAACCTGGTGTTCCGCTCTCCTTCTCCTAACCAGTTAACTCTCGACTTCGGTCTCCATAAGATCTCCTCCTCTTTCGCCTTTCCTCCAATTGGATTATTATCCTTCCCTCTTATGCTGCAGTCTCTTCTGATCTCCTTTCCCAGATTATTTTTTGTTGCACTTCATTCATTGTTTAATTGAATTGTTGTTGGTCCTACATTATGTGGCCAAATTCCTCTTTGTTCCATTTCTTTATTTATTTTTTGTTTTCCTTGAGTTTTAGTTGGAACGTCTGCATACAGTTCCTACCCCTCTGTTCACTTTGCCTCCACCATCCCTCGATTTTTTTATGAGATTAGGATCTCTGAGCCAAAAAGCTTCAAACCTGAAGGGGTGATTCTTTGCACTAGCTTTTAGGTCCACTTTCATCCTGACCAACCAATGGTCTGATTCCATCCCCTGGATGATCGAGGCTTCGATGAAAATGTCTCTACTAATTATTTGTTCCGATATCAAGAATCGATCTAATCTCGATGCAATATGTTGGCTCCCACCTCTTCTGTTGTTCCAGGTATGAATCCCATTAATTGTTTGGATGTCGACTAGTCTTTGATCTACTATTGTATCTCCGAAAAGTTCTATGTCTGTATCCATTCTCCTCATACCCCCTCTTTTTTTTGCCAGAGAGGTGATCATATTAAAGTCCCCGCCCACCATCCATAGTTCATACGGCTATAAGCTTCCCATTTTAACTAGATTTTGGAGAAATCCCTTCTTTCCCCTGGGATGTGAGTTCCATATACTCCCGAAAGGAGTACCCATTCATTGGATCCAATGATATTGAATCTTCCGGAGATTATTTGTGGCATGCTAACCCAGTCCTTGAACTATATTTCCTCTGGGTTCCAAATTATTGCCAATCCTTCGGCACTGCCACTTGCATCCTGTCCTATTACTTGGTATTGGGGTTTATGATTTCCCAGAATCTCTCTGAGCTTTTTTCATTGATTTCCGTTTCCTGTAGGATCATAATACTGGGTCTATCCTTTTTCAGCCTCTCTTTGAGGTATCTCTGTTTGCCCCTGCTATTGAGTCCTCTGATATTCCAGGTTGTGATGATCATTTTAATAGTGTGGGTGGTTGTTGGAATACCTCTGATAATGGCACCACTCTTCCCAAGTTTGCTAGCAATTCCCTTACCATTTGTATAGATTCATTCATGGGTCTTCTTCCCCTTTTCTTCCCCCCTTTGCCTTATCCTCCTGGGTCTTGTCCTTCTCCACTTTATGATCCTAAGTGTTTTGGTTGAATGGTTAGAGCTGATCCCTGTTTTAGCTTGTATTGCTGAAATGTTTCTTTATACAGTTGTTTTTTATCCTCTGGAATGAAGCGTTCATCTAGGTGTCTCCATTCTTGTAATAATATTTTCATCACTTGCTCCCCCACACTGAAATCTTCTTTCTGGGCATCTATCTCCATATAGTTCTGTTCGACCATTTGCATGTTATTTTCTTCCCCTTCTTTCTCCTTTGTTTCTTGTCTCCTAACCTTCCTTCCCTCTTTTTCCTTCTGTTGCATATCTGTCTTTTCCTTACTAGCTTCCTCATTCCACTCCTCCACCTCCTCCTCTTGCAAGGTAGCATACCTATTGTGGTTTCTTTGCTCGGTCTCATTTTGATGCGTCTTTTGTCACCCTACATGTTTATGATTTCTTCTTCGTCTATGCACTTCCTGGAAGCCATCTTCATCTTATTTTCCTATTTCCTCGCCTGTCTTCTTACCTTGCATATGGTTATCTGGGTTATTTAATGGACAGGTTTGTTACAGGTGCTCGTATTCATGGCATCTCTGACATCTAAATGGGATATGCTCATAACCTAGGGTTTGCTACCAAACTTCATCGTGGTATTCAATTTCTATGAAATCATGTAGTGGCTCTATAATATTCATATACACACATATTCTTTTGTAAGAGGTATACCTACCTTTCCTCGTTGTGTCTGCCACTTTGACGAAGGTGCTGATTGAGTTTTCTTTTCCTTCTAGAATTTTCGAGTCCCAGAAATCCATTGGGAGGCCAAAGAGACACATCCAAATAGGTGCTACCAGCATCTTTCCTGATTTGAGTTATAACACTCCTCCCAGTGTCTCATAAACAGGCCTACGTTGTTAAAAAAATAGGGTCCATCTTCGAATACCCTCTCCTTCTCTTCTAGATTTGAGAAGATAGCCGAGAGGAACCCTTTCACCCCCAGTTTCAGATCAATGTGTCCCTTTGGTTGCCATCTTTGTTGTATCCACTTTGTCAATTCTTTCTTTGTTGACCAAGTCCCTATGAACTTACATATCAGAGCATGATCCTTCATGTATCCTCTATACTCCTCCAACTTATTATTAGGTATTACAAACCTAGGTTTTTTTTAGGCTCTGGGTAGGCATTTTCCTCCCAGTCCGACTTGCCATTTCACTCCCATTATAGGTAACCCCTTTCCTCTTTTCCTGTGTCCTCTAGTTGATCCCTGGTTGTTTGTCTTGCCTGTTGTGACATTTCGGTAGGAGGGGATCTCAACCCCCCCTGCCATACCACTCATATCTTTGTCAGTTCTCGCTTTTGTCGTTTCCTTCCCTCCTGTTGCTATGCAAGATACTGCCAGACTGTTAGCCACTGCCCCAAGCCTAATTTCCCACCTTGTCAGCTACCTAGGGTTGCAGAACTGTCAGGTGCAGTCCCTGGTTGTAAACCCTAGCCGCATTCCTTCCTTGCTTCCTCCGTCTATTTTGTTTTTCACGTTTTACCGGAAAATATGATTTTTATTTGTCAAT
>APFE030260087.1:1337-35941 GCA_000404065.3 Pinus taeda
GAGTTTGATTGTAAGGTTAGATTCTGAACTCGTTATACTACAGCTTAACAGGGTTTATGCCATTAGAAATCCAGTTTTATTAAGATTATTTTTGAGAGTTTGTCTCTTGGAACGTGAATTTTACTACATTGAATATCAACATATTCCAAGATATTTAAACACATTAGCAGATGCAGTCGCTTCTCAAATGTTAAATAGACATTTGCAATAATCAAGACAATAAATTTAAAATCATTCCATAAACATGTTATACAAGATAGCCAGTAATAGTGATATATCATAGCATAGAAGTGTGTCAAAATATACATCGCCTTCAATCATAGGTTGACAAACACCTTATGATCGGAAAAAGTGATAGCACAAAAGGATATAAATGTCATATGAAGTCTACAAAGGTGATCATCTTATCCTTGATAATGATCACGATAAGAAATCACTGCTCAGGCTACCCTACAAACGAACCTCCTAGAAGATCCTAGGACCCCAATCACATAGCGCTGAAGCCTAAGAGGAATATCATCTATGCTAGTCTCTGGAATATCTATTGTCAAGCGCTCTAGATGACTCTCCAATTCGGCCAAGGTCTCTGCTGATTGGTCCTATGGGGCCGGTGCTGCAGCAGCTGGGTGTCTTCTCTCATAGGGTAGGAGAGCGGCTAGTCGCCGTGGACCCACATCTGCATTTAAAACTTTTTACTATCAGTTTTTGGACAATTTAAAAACAACAAAAAAATATAAAATTTATAAATGTTGAAAATAATTTTACTTGTATCATCCCATTGCTCTCCTGGTGGAAGAGCCATGTCTGGATCACCACGATAATCCATCCCAGCATATGGAAAATCCTATATCACAAAAAGTTGGCTTCCAAACCAATGAAAATACTCAGGTGGGAATTGAACAACCTCAGTGCTCTCCTTAGGATGACGGGCGATGACTGTAATCCAACGCATAATCCTAGGATCTCGGGGAACTCCAGCCTCAACGATAAGTTGTTGTGAAACCAGCATAGGTACCCTCTCTAGGGAAAAGCTCACAACTAAGTAACCATATCCAAAGTTCTTTAGTTGTCCATTCTTTTCCCTAGTCAGTTGGCCTTTCACATTAGCCAACACAACATCGCACTAATTGAAGATGGTGCCTCGGAAGCAATCTACTTCCATGCGCATTTGGGAACCGGTAGCTAGATGCAATGCTGCGCTCTAGCACAATTGATCACTTTAAGTTTAGGACGGGTGATGGTCTTAACATCTATCTGTTTTTCCGCAGTTTGGACATTGCAAAACTCTAGGCAGGGACTAGTGACAGACTGGCCACCTGGCCTAGACCTGAATAGAGAAAATCCTTTGCCTCTCTTCAACAAACCAATCAGAAAATAAATTTTCTCTGGCTCGATTTCGAGCCAGTGGCCACCAATGATGAAACACTGGTCCTGTGTGCTCCATCTATCTACCAGCCATTATAGAAAGTCTACATGTGCCCTCATGCCAGGCATGGCCCAAAATTTCAGTAGTCTGCATGCTCTTAAATTATGTATTGAAGATGGATGGAGTAATGCGGCTTGATCCACATCTTCGTGTTCTCTTTCCAGCCAAACAAACATCTTATGTAACTACATTGCAAAATAGGCGGTTTAGAATATTGTAATTTGAAAACATTTGGGCGGAAATGAGAAAATATAGGGTTTCAAAACACGTTTCGCAGGGTCCGCACCCGTCGGGTTTGGGACAATGCGTAGGTTAGCACTCGTCCTTAAGGGCAGGTGTGGAACCCCGACTTTTTCTTCTGTACGAAAAAGTCAGGGTTCGCAGGGTACACATGGTATGCCTGCGCAACCGCCGCGGGCGATTTTAACCAAAATTTTCCTTAAAAAATGAGTTTTAAAGCCCTAAAAATGAAAATGAAACAAATGAAATGCAAGTCAGGGATGATGTGGATTACTTGGAGAGGGCAGTTCTCGATTCCAGTGGTCGGAGTTTCCGCAATCTTCACAGGAAGTTTTCTTACAAAAAGCTCTTACCTTTTACTCCAAAGCCAAATGGTAAAAATAAACTTGCAAAAGCCCTTTTTATAAGATTTTTTGAATAAATGAATTTTTAATTTATTTATTTTTCACTTTAAAAAGGTCACTTTTGGTACATTTTTATTAATTTTTAAACAGATATGAGTAATGTTTGCAGTTTTCGTGCAAAATTTTGGGAATTCAGGGAGAATTGATCATTTTTAGCAAAAAACATAGGAGTCCTCTTTAAGCTCTTTTCTGACTCGTAAAATATGAAAAGATTGCCGAGTTTTTTCTTTTAGACTCGTTAAAATGGAATTAAAAGGACGGTCCACTTATAGCTCTTTTCTAACCGTATAAACATGAAAAGATTGCCGGACTTTTGTCGTTTCAAGTTCGATATTGGTAATAAAACGATGTGTTTTGGATCACCTTTTTACTTTTTCAGATTGAAGACACTAATTATTAAAACTACTCCTTGATCATAATGGTCAAGCGGTTATTTCAAGTATTATTTTATACTTTTTCGAGCTTGAGAGACACAAATTTACGAAAAAGGATAACCATGGAGTTTTCTTAAGTTTTTCTTCTAACTCCCTAAAATTGAAAAACACCGAGTTTCTCCTATACTGGACTCGTTAAAATTTAACAGTAAAGGACCTGTTCAATTTCAAACAAGAACGAACCACTCCTTCTTAGGGTTCGAATCTTAAACTAAGTTGGACTCATCTGAAGGATGAGCTTATAATCAAGAAAATGTTATCCTCCTCAAGCTTGTCAAAAATAAAGAGGTACTTGCCAGAAATGGTGGGGGAAAAGAGAGAAAAGTGAACCTGATTGTTATACTTTGTCTTTTGAAAAGCAGTTAACCAATCTTGAACACGACACTTTTCGTTCACCTGGGTTGGGAAATTCTTTGCCTAACAGTTAATCAAACCATATTGAAAGTCTTCAACCGGTTTTCGGGTATTAGCTTTGGGTCAATTGTAACCAAACCATCTGCAGTGTTGTTATGTGTTCAAGAGGTCAGGTCAAATAAACCATTCATTTGCAAAATATCTGTCATCCATTTTGACCATCCCTGAGTTAGTCCTTGCCAAATATATTTCTTCAAAAATTGATCTATGATTTTGTGTTGTGGGCTTGCCTACGACGGATTGCTTTCTATCGACTCCAACTTATTATCTAGAAAGATGATACAAAAATCGTCAGTTCCTTGGAATCTGCATGCCTCAATGGCAGGTTTCTCACCTTTGACGACAGGTTGCATCATTGACCTTCGATCAAAGTATTCTGTGACGTGTTCGACATCGACTCATTCATTCACATTTCATGGATTTTACTAAGTACTTTGAGGGCCATTGAAATTACTGGTGGTTCCTCTCACACTTGTTAATAGTTTACATCATTGACTAGTAATCAAGTGGTTTCTACCATGTTCGCCTTCGACACATTCATTCACATGGATAGAATCGTACTAGTTCGGGAAGTAGAAATGAAGACCCTGGATTTAGTTTCCACCATCCAGGCCGCGAGGAATTTTGTTATTCATTATATAGTGGACTATTCATAAACATATGGTTGCGCCCATAGTGTGTCTACATATGTCTATACTTGTGATGTATTACAAAACATTCCTGTATCAGAGCAATTTAGATAGTTTCTAGTCAGTTTTGATCTGAGTATGGGAATGCCTACCTTAGCGATGATATGATCACATATATATATTTTGCATTGAATGTTTTTACAAGTTCCAACCAGGGTATCCACAGGAAGATCCTTGAAATAATAAAGCACTTCACTCTTCATAGATGATAAAACCATCCTAATCTATTATAGACTTCACACTTTAGGGGGCAATCCATTACACGAACAATTTTCACCATGACATTCTGTGATCTGTGTGAGTCTATCACCACTCATACATACCTCCTTTGCAAGTCTTAAACCTCAGCTCTGCATATCAAGCTTTGAAAATGAGAGAAAGTCCTTAAAAATCTCTAAAAATCTGGTTTCACACTTTCTCTTTGCATTACCTGCGGTGCCACACCCACTAGTCATGTTCCGTGCGCACCTGACTGCTCTGTATCTGCATGTATGGGTGTGAACCCCTGTAAAAGTTAAAAAGGCACAAGTTTATTCTTAAAAACTCACTTTGAGTCAATTCTGGAAGCTTCTAGAGGAATATTGCGCTGGCAAGTTCGCTCCTTGAGGGTTCGTGCATCCCATTCCTTAAGGAGCTAACCCCTTGATGTGAGGAGCTTATCCCCTTGAAGGGGGACTCTATCCCTTCAATGGTGAACCTGTAACCTCCTTCCCTTGCATTATAAAATGAAGATTTGGGTTGGTTACCTGGGAGGTTGAAAGCTGAATATTTTTGAGGGTATTTGCTGCTAGAACTTAGTCTTCCTAATTAAGCTTTTGAGAGGAAAGATCACATACATTTTGATCTCATTTGGGAGAGAGTGAGGCTTGTCAAAGTAGAGGAGATTCTTGCCTGGACCCTGGGAAGAGCTTGTATAGGATCAAGGCACCAAGGTTGTAAAGTTCTTCTTTCTAAAATTTAATACAATCAAGTTTATTTTTCTCAATAAGCTGTGTTTAATGGTTTATTTCATAGACTCCTTGATCACTATGATGAACATGATTTAGTATATTAGCTATGCAGGTGTTCTTTGATGTGTGCTTGTTTGTGTTTGCAGATTATTAAAAGGAGACACTTTGAAGCTGTTAGAGCAAGGCTGCCACAAACTAGCGTTGGACTTAAGGTAGAGTCTATAACACCTCTTAGTTTTTATTAGTGAATCGAAATATGTTTAGAGAAAAGTAGATTTTCTTGTCCTGCTTGTTGCTAGATATCAATTGATACTAGGGAGATCGGTCTTGTCTGCAAGAACGATTCATCCGCCTAACATGCTCAACACTATAACATCATTGAGGACTTAGCCCAAGCTTTGTTAGCTATGTCTGCATTAAAGTTCTCTAGAGCTGCCCCTCTCAGAGGAAGTCTTTGCTATCGGCCATCGGTGGCATCGACCCGGACGATTCGGATTTGATCACTTTTGACCTAGACAGTCATATACCGAGACTGTCTCACCAGTTTTCCTTCCTTATTCAAGTCATCAACAATTCTAAAACAATTCATCATACCGTCATTGATGAAGGTGCTTCTACTTGCATAATGTCTGTTACTTGTTGGAAGGCTATCAGTTCTATGACTCTGAGCTAGTCTCCTATTACCTTGGAAGCCTTTGATGGGAGAGAATCTCATCCTTATGGTATACTCCAACGCTTGCCTATTACTCTGGAAGGGAAGATGGTCGAAGTGGAGGTCAAAGTTGTTGATGCAAATTTAACTTACAACCTCCTTTTAGGATGACGTTGGACATATTGCATGCAAGCCGTGGCTTCATCTCTATTTCGTGTCATTCGTTTTCCTCATCAGGGGAAGATCGTCACAGTAGACCAATTTTCCTTCTTTGCCTCCTCCTCTGATGCAAAACGTACCTTTTGTGGAGCATACCTCTGTTCCATGTGAGAGTGTGGGTGCTGGACTCTTTAAAGATCCTACCCTTATGGGTGTTTTTTCACTCCCACGTCCCAACATCACTCCTATTAATATGATTTCTATTCGCTCTGATCCTTGGATTCTTCCTCCCATTGATCAGATAGAATCTTGGGGCGATGAGATGCCATTTAGTCCTACCTAGCTCAACTACGGCGAAATAGTTTTTGCATCGGCTCCATTCTCTGAACCTGCTCCTTCGAGTAGAGCTTTCAACTTGTACGTTCAGTCCCCTTGGATTGGAGATGGTGCTTCTTCAGACCCTTTATAGGAAATTTTTCCTTCCGATGAAGTGATTATTGAGACCATGTATTTCGAGGAACCCCCTTGGTCTGATCATCACCATCATTCCTCGTTTCTCCCTACCCATCGAGAAATGCTTACTTGTCTCGAGCAGTTTGCTTCTTGTCTCCCCTCCCAACCCCTTCAGACACCTATCCAGATCCATCAAGTGTCTTCTGAAGGGAATATGGGGAACATTACGCAAACTTAGCCAATCGATATCTCTGTTAAACCAGGGATTGCCGAGCACATCCATGTTGGAGTAACTTGTACTCTGGAGGAGATTCATCTTTATACTAGTCTTTTTCATGAATTCCGTTATGTGTTTGCTTGGTCTTATGAAGATATGCCCAGCATCGATCCTAGCATCATGCTGCATGAAATACCTACCTATCCAGGTGTTAAACTTGTTCGACAACGTCTACATCCTGTGCACCCCCGAAAGGCTACAACTATTAAAGCGGAAGTTGAAAAGCTTCTTAAGGTTGGTTTTAGTTACCCCATCCCACTCATAGATTGGGTCTCTAATATTGTCCCTGTGACTAATATTGTCTCTAATATTGTCCCTACACCCTTCATTGACCAAATCATTGATGAGTGTGCTGGGAGTGAAATATACTCATTCATGGACGATTTTTCTGGTTACAACTAGATTAATATTGCACCTGCAGATCAACACAAGGCCTCTTTTATCTATCCATGGAGAACTTTCGCTTATAAAAAGCTCCCCTTTGGTTTAAAAAATGACGGTGCCACCTTCCAATGCATGATGTCTTACACATTTCATGATATCTGACACATTGTGCAACCTTACCTGGATGACCTTCCCACTCATTCAGCGAAATTCCAAGACCATCAGACCCACCTTCGCAAAAAATTTCTCTGTTGCAGACACTATCGTATCCAGCTAAATCCACATAAGTGTGTCTTTTGTGTTGAGTCAGGAAGACTTCTTGGGTTCATCGTCTCCTCAGAGGGTATCCGTCTGGATCCCCTTAAGGTCGAAGTCATCCTGAATCTTCCTCCCCCTGTTTCTTTGCAGCAATTGTAGAGTTTGCAGGGTAAAGAAATTTTTTTACGATGATTCATTCCGAATTATGCCGAAGTGGCCAAAGGATATATGCGATTGTTAAAATGCAACAACCCTTTCCTTTGGGATATCGTTGCACAAGAGTCATTTGAGCACCTACAGGCCCTCCTTGTTTCAGCTCCATTGCTACGTCCCCCTGATTATCATCGGGATTACACTTTTTATTTAGCTGTTGCTGATACCATCATTAGCATGGTTCTAGACGATGATGATGGTACTGAGCATGTCATTTATTATCTCAGCCGCAATCTTCTTGATATGGAAACTCGCTATGCCTATGTCGAGAAGTTGGCATTGGCCGCTGTTTGTGCCATCCAATGTTTCCGCCATTATATATTATTGTGCACTATGATGGTGATTTCTGATTGCAACCCGATGATGTATATTTTGTCGCGTTAATTACTGGGGGGGAAATACTTAAAGTGGATTGTCATCCTTCAAGAGTTTGACTTGGAGTTCACCATTGCAAAGTACCAGAAGTCCCTCATCTTCGCTAAGTTGCTTTGCTCTCTGCCATCTGTTGCCATGCCCTCTCGGTTGGAGGACCATATTCCAGATGAAACTTTGTTCTTGATTAGTACCCTCGATCCTTGGTACGGGGATATTATTGTCTATCTTTAGACGTCCTCCATTCGTCCCGATTTGTCCAAGGATGCTCGACGATGGATTTGCCATCATTCTCAACCATCACATTATTGGGGACACCCTGTACCATCTCAGGGCCAACTCTATTCTTCGCCGATGCTTGACATTCGAGGAAGCTCAACGAGTACTAAATGATTTTCATTCTTGCACCTGTGGTGGTCACATGTCCAGGTATGCTACTACTTAGAAGATTCTCCGTGTTGGTTATTTTTAGCCCTCTATTTTCAAGGATTGCATTCTTGTGTCCGCTCTTATCATGAGCGCAAAATCTACCAATGGAAGATGAACGCGCCTCCCACTCCATTGCACCCTGTCGTTACTGTTGGCCCTTTTGCCAAATGGGGCATTGATTATATGACCCGTAACCCTTGCTCAGCCGAGGGGCATGGGTATATCATTGTTGTTGTTGATTATTTCACAAAATGGGCTAAGGCGATGCCTACACTATCCGAGGACGGCCACACAACAACGAAATTTTTATTCAATCATGTTATTTCATGATTCAGAGTCCCTCAGGCTATTGCTACTGATCACAAAAAACACTTCTGTAATTATATGCTGACTGAGTTAACAACCGTGTTGGGCTTGCGGCATGATAGCTCAACACCATACTATCCTCAGGTCAATGGCCAAGTCGAAGTTGTCAGCAAAGTTCTAGTTGCAATGCTTCAACGCACCATTGGCATGCACAAATACAACTAGCATTTGATGTTTTTCTTTGCCTTATGGGCCTACCAAACATCAGTGAAGGATGCCATAGGGTTCACACCGTTCCAATTGGTTTACGGTCTGGAGGCTACCCTTCTGATTGAGTGTGAGATCCCTTCTCTAAAATTAGCTATCGAATTACTCCCCAACACTACTTCGGTAGAAGAACGTCTTCTCTATCTAGAGCGACTAGACGAGGCCCATCGACTAGCCTCTCTAGCCATTGAAGCATAGAAGAAGAGAGTGAAAACTCACTTCGATCATACTATCCATACACGTTCTTTCATTGAAGGAGATTTAGTCCTGCTTTATGATCAAGAAAATGATAAGTTGGGGGTAGGAAAATTCGAGCTTATGTGGCACGAACCTTATATTGTAAAGTGAGTTTTGCAAAAAGGGGCCTATGAGCTAATTGATTATGAAGGGAACCCTCTCGATAAGCCCCGAAATGGGCTTTATCTAAAAAATTATTATGCATGAACCCCATGCATTCTGATTTGTACATACGTGTGTTTTCAGTAGGTGTGTTGTATGCATGTTTCATGTCTGGCTTGGTGTGTAGTCATAATCGCCACTTATTGTGTCTTTTTGCTTCTTGTGCAGATGTCTGGTACACCTTACGTTGGTTTTGCTGATGGTGCTTGCCGCAATACTTGCAACCTTTCTTCTGCGGCATGGGTGATCTACGATCCTCACGGTGAGTTAGTAGACCTTCAAGGTGTTTGTCTGGGTTTTACCACAAACAATGTCACCGAATATAGTGTTGTTATTGAATTACTGACCGAGGCTATTAACCTCGACATTCGTTCATTGGTTGTGAATCTAGATTCTCAGCTTGTTGTCCACCAGCTTAATGGGCATTATTCCGTCAGAGATCATCAGATTTTAAGGTTGTATTTACATGTTAAATTGTTAGAAAGGAATTTTTGTTTTATTACATATCACCACATTCCAAGAAGATTAAACACGTTAACTAATGCATTAACAAACCATGCATTAGACAAACATTTGCATAACATGTAATCAAAGTAGTATATAGAAGCATTCAAAACACAATAATGAACGATAGGAATATGTATATATATACATATATCTCATGTGGCACACCAAGGTGCTCAAAAAATAAGTGTATATGTCCAAATAGAGTTTGTGTTCTCCGTACATCCAAGACACACATCTCTCAAAAAATCAGTAGGAAATAAAACCTAGGTGTCTATTGTGGGGTTATGCTCCCTATAGCACACCACCACTCATGCAACCCACCTCAATAGTCGGTGCACCCTGGGTATCACCCCTACTGTATGTATCTGGAACTCTATGGGGACCTCCTTGATCCCCATGTAATCAGGGATCCCCGCCGTCAGGCCCTCAAGATTTTGGGCCACTGTCTCTATCGAATTGTGAGTTGGAGGAGAAAAGGCTACCTCTCTAATGCCCTATTGATCCCTCCACACCTCTGGAGCCAGTCCTACGAGCCTCACTAGTCCCACATTTTCCAATACCATAGAGTACATCATTAGCACATATGCATGAAAAATCTAAAAAACATCATATAAGATAAAATACAAAAACAATATGATCAAGTGCTTTACTGCCATCATCCCACTGCTCGCCAGCAGGTAGCTGCATGTCAGGGTCTCCACAAAAGTCCATACCAGCATATGGCTAGTCCTCGATGAAGATCTTCTGGCGTTCCAGCTTCTCACAGAATAGTGTCCCCCACAACACTGGTCGTCTGCCACCTCCTCGTGGCATAACATGTTCCCATCGTGTGATCCTGGTCTCTCGCGGTCTGGGCAGGTCCAAGTCTATATCCTGGAACTGCAGCATTGACACCCGCTCCAGCATGAGCGGGATCAAGATAGACCGGCAGCCAAATTGTTTCGTCTCCCCATGACGACAGTTGGTAAGCTATCTCTTCATGTTGGCTGTCACTATTTCCACCCAGTTGAACATGGTCGGATTGAGGCATTCAAGAGCTAACTAGATTTGGGTCTTTGTTGCCTCATATTGGACTTGGGATCCCACTACCCTCGTCACCATAAATAGAAGTACACAAAGAACGAAGTCTTCCACCATCGGAATTGCCACCTTTCTTCTTTTTGATTTGTATTCCCATGGGCACACTCATGCCATCAGTATGTCTAGTGATTCGCTCCTGGTCTGTTGGCCTTCTAGGATCGGCCTCTCACCATGACGTGGCAATCCAGTTAGGAAATATATGTCCGTAGCATCGAACTCAATGTCTCTGCCTCGGATTATGAATTTTCCATCTGTTGGGTTCCAAGCATGGATTAGAAGCTCTAAAAAATTGGGTTGGGCTCGAAGGTGCGGAGTAAGGAAGAATTTTAGCAACCCGCACGCACGTAAAGCATTTCAAAACCCAGCAGCAGCAAAGGCTTCCTCATCGTTAACATCGTGAGTTCGTTCCTACCAAGCAAATACCATGATGCCCTGCATGAAAAGAAAAAATGAATTAGAGCTTATTTTGTAAATTTGGATTCATATTTTACACAAAAAATTAATTTGACATCGCCACCGCAACTGTTTTTAAAATAGCCGTGACGGCGCTTAGTTCATTGTTCATTTTTTTTGTTATCATCAGTGAGAATACATCTGATTCTCGTGACGATCCGAAGGTGCTACATGTAAATCACGCTCGGTCATCACGGACCTGAGTGACTTTCCTGTGACGACCGAGAGGCGAACTTCAATTCAAAAATTCGTCTAAATTCACCTACCTAACGCTAAATTGCATAAAAAAACCACTAAAATCAAGCCCAGGGAGAAATGTGCTTACTTGGCGGGGGTTTCAAGATGAATCACGGATGGATGAGGTCAGAATCAGCTTGAGAACATTGCCCAGGTTGGTGCTCCAAACGTTCCAAGGTAAAACAAATAGTGCAAATGGTAAAAACAAATGAATTACCCCCCCTTTTTATAGTAATTTTTTGAAATATTAAAAACTTTACTTTAGAAGGTGGGGTTTTTCCATTTTGATTGCATGGTTAATTGGAGTTTCAACTGTGTTTCTGCATATATTAATCTTTTATGTCGAATGGGTTTTACATTTGACGTGTTTTGTGCAGAACTATAGGTAGTGGAGTTATGTCCTAATTCGTGTGCGCTTTATCCATAAAGTCTTCTTTAACGCTCTTTTTCGACTTAAAAGACAAAAAGATAGTCGAGTTGTCCCTTTCGACTCATGAAACGAAATAAGAGGCGGTCTGCTTTAAGCTCTTTTCCAACTGTGTAAACATGAAAAGATTGCTGGGCTTTTGCCATTTCAAGTCCAATACTGGTTATTAAACGACGTGTCCTCGATTGTTTTTCTAATTTTCGGATCGAGGCCACTAATTATGAAAAGTACTCCTTGATTGTAATGGTCAAGCGGTTCTTTCGAGTATTATTTTATACTTGTTCGGGCTCGAGAGACACAAATCTATGAAAAAGGACCCCCCTGGAGTTTTCTTTTCTGTGTCTTTTTCAAACTCTCTAAACATGAAAAAGACTCTGAGTTTTACCTATGTCAAACTCGTTAAACCCTGACGACATTGGACTCATCACCATGATGAGACTTGAGCTTCTCCTCCCTTGATCTCGTTAAAATATTACTAGGTTGGATTCGACCGAAGTTCAAACTTATATTACAGGCACATGCTATCCCCATCAAGCTTGTTTTCAAAAATAATTGGGGTACTTGCCAGTAATGGTGGGGGAAAATTTGGAAATCATCATTGATTGTCTGTGGCAACTAGTCACTCTTGAACATTGACACTTTTGCTTGTTGACAAATTGGGATATCCATATATCGTCATTTGGCTTTCCACGGGTTTGGGTTTCCATTTAGCCTAATTCCATCCGATCCATGTTGTTTCCATCAAGCCTCCGATCCTTTGGTACCTAAATGCTGCCACCCTCCAAATTTGTGTCGCCGACATGTTCAAGAGCATAATCCTTCTGTAGTTTACATCCTCACCTCCTCCTCTGATACTATGTTTCGCCCTCTACCATTTGTTGCCTATCTCATGTCGTTGATGAGGGAAACATTATGGCCTTCCTGTGACAGATCGTCTCTTGTCGAGATCAGCTCATTAGACAGGAGACTAATCTAGAGATCCCCGTTGGTACCTTGGAGCTTGCATGCCTCAATGGCAAGCTCTTTTCACTTGATGATCGACTTTCGTCATTGTTCGTCGATTGGATGATTCCATGAGTGTTCATCTTGAGCTCATTCTTCACACTTCGTGGATTATACTAGACAGTACCTTGAGAACTATTAGCATTATTGGTGGCTTCTCTTGCGCTTGTTAACGGTTTTCATCATCGACTGGTAATCAAGCGACTTTCTATCATTCGCGACCTTAGCACATCTATTCACATGCTAGAATTTGTACTATGGTTAGTTGGGTTTCAAGACCCCGAACTCTTATTACACATGGTTCGGGCTGCGTGGATTGCTTTGTCATTACATGAATCATTGATGGATGGCTGCGACCATACCTGAGTCTTCGTGGATGGCTGTGACCATACCTTTGTCATTATATATGGTTTTATTAGCTGGATGGATACGTCCATACCACAGACCTAGTTCGTATGTCTTTTGGATGGTTGCACCCATGCCTAGACTACATGTATTTCACTATCAAAGATATCAGTTGTACTTGCGCCTATAGGTTCTTCTAGATGGTGTTCTAGCTCAGTGAGTTTCGTAAAGTATTTCACCCCTCCCACTCTCTCGGGCTTCATACTTTAGGGGGAATCTGTTAAAGAGTAATTTGTAATTTCCTTCACCCCAGTCCTCATACTAAACAAATGCTCTTTTGTGTTGCCAAGTGACCCAATTTTCCTAATTTTTCTGCCTCATCGTGAGAATGGACTTAATATATCCAATGGACAGTGGATGTCTCCAGACCTGGTTGTTGACATATTTTGTGTCACCCTTCCTCCTCCGGTATGGCAGTTCCGTCATTTGCGCTACCTTCCTTAAAGATAAGCTCTCTCTTCCACCTTTCATGGAGCCTCCTTCTCCTATTTAAACACTCACCTTTGATTTGATCAGCTAGTTGGTAATTTCTTGGTTTGAGCAGTGCTGTCAATGCTTTTGAGTTTGAAAGATAGCTGGTGTCGGTGTGACAAGTGTGGGATTGTTGATAGCTTGTGGAAGGTTGAGAAGTGCCTTTAAGTTTGTGTTTAAACTTATGAGTGAGAGAGAGATTTTATATGTTGGGAGATCCATCTTCAAAGAGTGAATGCTTGAAAAATATGCTGGCTATATCCTCTGAGAACGCTTGCGACGTCAAGAATTCTGGTTGTAAGCTTGCTCTTATTTCATTATTAATACAATCAATGATGTTTTCCTATGTCTTGTATGTAATTTACTTGATAGCTCATGACTTCTTGACTTTGTGAGTAAATAGATCATCGTTGTTTTCGGGTTACGTGCTTTGTTGTATTTCCTTTGCATTGTTTCAAGTTGATCACTCATTGAGGAGAAGGAAGCGAAAGCTGGAGCAGCACAACGGAACTCCATCGACCACCAGTTAGGGTAGGCCTCCAACTATGACTATTTAAAGAAATCTATTGTTGATTTGTCCTTGCTGCGACTAGACCCAGTCGAGGGCTAGAGGGGTTGCCTCTGTCTGCAGAGGGAACACTTTCCTGCATCACAATATGAAGGTATTGGGTCATAGTATTAGAGTAGAGGCTTTGTAGCTAAGTGTGCAGAGGCCTAATAGAGTCTATCGCTGAGTTCGAAGACCCCTACAACATGTGCAAGAAGGAGTCGAGTCTGTATTAGATCAAGCTTTGAAGACATTATTAATAAAGATCAGTGGTTTGATATACTGTGCATTTGGTTTATGGATCTGTAATTGAATGTTATTTATTGATCATACTTGTTTATTTGTCTGGGTGCACTTATATGTATGCTTATAATTGAAAATATTCATAGTAATTAATGATCCAAAACCTAATTAAGGAAGAAACAGGTGATTAATATTGATCACACTATGGTAGAATCTACGCAATGGTGGTTCTACAGAACCCAAGAAGCTGCTGAGTAAACGTAATCCAGTAAGCGCGAAGGTTGGATCGGGCAATGCTCTCCCACATCTAGACATCCCTACGGTGCAGAAACCTAATTCTAGAATGCTCCTATACTACCTCGGGTGAGACCTCAGTCTGTGCTCGATGGACTATTTCTGAAAGGGCCAGTAGTGTTGAGATTTTGTTGGCTAACCTCACTGCTGAACTTGGGTTAGGCCCCAAGTAGCCAACAAATGGTTTTGTTGCCGGGACAGGGATCTGCCTAAGGGATGTCTAATGTTGAAACACTGTAACCCAATGAAGATGGAAATTGAAGAGTGGTTGGACCAGAAGATTCACGAGTTGGCGACACAGGAAAACAAAACTCAACAACTATATAAGAAAAGGTGGCTCGATCGCTACGAATATATGGAAATCCACGAGATTTTCTTTGCATCCTTTCCAATAGAACTATATGATTGGATTGCGAGATTAACTGACATCTGGGGAAGGTATAAGCTCGACCAACCAATAGTGTGGACTCAGGAGTTGGTGCACATATTAGAGGCATCAGAAGACAAGATCGCGAGAGTTATGGACCACTGGATCGACCAGATAATAGGAGGATTCATCACTGAGTTTGTGATAGACACAACCGTGAGTTACAACGAAGCAAAGCGACGTTTTCTCAAGGGCGAGGTAAGTACATTAAACATTTGAATACCTGGATAAAGATTTTGTTATGTGAAAAGAGGGTTATGTGAATACATTAATGTTTGGGACAATGCAAAGCAAAAAGATCCACAAAGGTAGCGAGGAATTAGATAATAGTTCCCTGATTTCACCTTCATGAGAGAGCGAGGAGGTGCTTGCTCGGTTCTCTCTGAGAAGTGCTATCCGTTCAATAAAACAGTGCATTCCACAGTTACCAACCCCACCCATGCCTCCACCCACATCACCTCCGTCACCTCCATCTCCTCCCACTCCACCTTCATCAACCCCATAGTTAAACATGGCACATGCAATCAAGCTACCTGTATTCAGAGGAGTAGGAAATGACGACCCAACCTAGTTCTGGTTCGTGGTAAGAGCAGTGTGGGAAGTGCAAGGGGTCATGGATGATAACATTAAGAAGCCCACATTGGTGAGCATGCTTATGGATCATGCATTGACATTGTATATTAAGCACTCTAGCGATCACCCAAATGAAGGGATAACAGAGATCCAGAATGCGTTGAATAGAGAATTTAGCCAGCCGAAATTCGAGATGTAGTTAATCATTGGGTTCGAAGAGATCCTAATTCTCTTGGGCGAGACCCCATGTGATTTGGATCAGTGATTGAAGAGTATGATCCGTGAGGCTAATATGATGCTCACATATGCACAACACTGCGCATGGTTTGTGGAAACCTTGACACCACACTTGAGGATGACGCTTTCACAGTAGAAGCTTTCAACCCAGGCTGAAGCATTGGAAATGGTGATAAGTTTGCATGAGACTCCGATACAAGATCTTGGGTTGGGATTTCAACAAATCCACGTGCAACTACAAAATCTATACTTAGAGATGCAAAGTTTGAAGCAGAATAGGGCACCACGGCTAGAGGCATGCAAGGAAGTATGGTGCATAAAATGTAAAGGCTAGGGCCACAACAAGGACCACTGCCCCATATTCACGAACTACTTGGCAGGAGGGGGACCAATGTCATTCAGAAAAGAAGCACAAGCAGGGCCAAGTACGACACCCACATTATGGTGCGTGATCTGTCAGGTAGGAGGGAAACACACGATAGACAACTGCCACTTGTTGCAGAAGTATACATAGACTCCACAACAATTGTTTTGTAATATTTGTAGGTTAGTAGGCCAGGATGAGTGCACTTGTTTCAGCTACAAGCTAATGATGGATTAGACCCCAACATATAGGATGCATACAAAAACTCAAGCCCTAGACCCAACTGTGGGGATGGCGCATGCTAGATTTCAGGGGCAACTCTGAGGACAAGGAGGAATGGGGCTCGGAAGGAGCTGCAAACAACTGATTTGCTACAATTATGGAGGACCAGGACACTACACCCGCAATTGTACTAGCACGACGAGGATGTCTTATTCATATTGTGAATATTTTTATCATGAAATGATAGATTGTCACGTTGATCACATAGATGCTCGAGAAAGGGCTACTCCAGTCCCCTTCGACTCAGAATATCCAAATTATGAAATCTGAACCCCGTGACGAAGACCCCAATGTGAACATGATGCTCATGAGTGGTACGAACATAGAGGAAGACAAGGGGAAGCAGCTTGAGGAGGATACATGGGTTCGCAAGGCTCCTACAAGGAACCTGAGTTTGACTTGGAATGCGCAAAGGAGACATTTATGGAAGCTAAGAAGAGCTTCACAGAAACCTCCACTTCAGGTAGTAAGGACCAACCAGAGTTGGAAATGGATCCTTCCATGCTTACTACCTTTCTGGAGACCTACATGAAGCTGTTGCGTGACAATAAGGTAGTTAAAGGACTACAAGAGCTGATCACTAGGTGCGCGGGGTCGGGTGAACCGTGCATAGTCTGAAAACTAGGGAAGCATACATTGCGCACCGGGAGGGAAATCAGATTGGCGGTGCAGATTGGTGAATATGAAATGGACTAGGTTATCCTGGACCTTGGGTTAGATGCAAATGTGTTACCTAAGAAAACCTAGGAACGCATGGGCAGGCCCACATTGTAGTGGTCCCCTATTCAATTACGAATGGGGAACCAACAAAAGATCATGCCCATGGAAGGTTGCAAGGAGTAACAGTTGATATTGAAGGTGCAAGCACATAGATGGACTTTGAAGTGATAGAGATTGTCAATGACATCAATCCTTATCTCGCATTGTTAGGAACAGACTGGGTGACTGACATGAATGGAGTCATCAACCTAAAGAAGCAGAAGATGATATTCGAGAAGAAGTCTTTATGTGTAGTAATCCAGCTAGACCCAACTGAAGGAGTGTGGTACACTGAACCTATGCACGATGATGGAAGTGACCATGAGTTGGATTGCATTTACCAAATAACTATGAGAGACCAAGATTAGGTGAAGCCAACTACAGATGGAAGAATCTCGTGGGAGCGTTACAGCTCCTGCACTTTGGTTTCCGATGAGGAGGTAGAACACTGGAAAAGCCAGTTGCACGAGGTAACAATGCTAAATTGCAACATGAAGACTAGATCACTTCATCGCATGACAACAAAAGCAAGGGAACTGCCAACACATGACGACGTGACAGTAGTAGAGGAAATCCAGGACAAATTTGAAAGCGTAGTACTGAGACAACAATGGTACGTGATGCTGGAAAGAGCACTATGTGTGACACCTACACGAGGAGGGAGTACACATCCAAAGACTATGGTAAGCTGGCACGAGGGTAAAAGGAAAATGAAATTAGGAGTTAGAAGCCCCCAACATCGAACAAGAGTCGGATAGCTAGGACAGAGAAGGTTGCGCGTTCACCTGTATCGATGGACGGGGAATGTGCCTTCCCCAACCGTACACTCCAAACTAAGGATCAACACTTAGAACTAGCTGCAGTAGCAGAAAAAGTGACGCGCACCGCAAAAGTCCCACATAAAAGCATTCAAAAGGATATGCGAGATCCTAAACAAGGTTCACCAAGCCAGACAGACTAATTGGGACAACCACGTACTAGGGGTTCGATGGGCGTCTAGGGCTATGTACAAGACTTTGAGTAAGGGGACGATCCTAAAAGCGACGACAGAGTTGAGGCCATAGGTATGGGAGGGAGGAATCCTCACAAAATTGGAATAATTCATAGGGACTAGGACAAAGGAATTATGTAGTCGCACGAGGTCAAACATATGAAGATTCAGGAAGCCATTTGGCAAGGGCACTTGAAAATTTGCGAACATGAAGAAGATCGAGTATGGCTGTGGAAGAAAAGTAGGATCTTGGATGAAGAAATCAAAAAACTGGAAATCGAAATCACACAAGTAGGTTGGGCTGAGAAACTAACCCTGACAGAACAAAAGGTAGGAAGCTATACTATGGCATTGGAAGAATTTTTTACTTTGCTACCATGGTTGTGGCCAAACCTCACTAGATAAAGGAATCGGGGGAGTGCACCGTGTATATAAGAACGTGAAGTGCTGACTGGCATCAGGATAATTGTGGCGTACCCGCGGACTAAGCTGGAAGATGCAAGGAAGCCTCGCGCAGGTGGAGTAACCACCTGACTATCCGTAGAAAGCATATTCTCAGTGTTCCAAGCAGTTGGAAGAGAGCACAGGACTATAAAAGAGTCTGTAAGGAAGCAGCACGATAGGAGGACATGCAGGGTCAGTCGTTCCAGAAGGTCGCACCCATGCATAGGAGGCCATGTTGTTGCATAGGTAGACTGGGAAGTGACCGTTGGGGTCACTATTCATGATAAGATATCCCATTTAAGACAAAAAAGAGCGGGCGATGGGAAATTAAGACACGGGGTCAGCCCTAGATTTGAAACAATCTATCGCTGATATTGGATTAATGAGCCCAGGGAGGGGGGAATGGTTGAATATGAATTTCGGCAAGCCTATAAATCACAGAGGATCATCCACCACACAACCCTTGGCATATTTAGAATTCAGTTATTGTGCTATCAATTGCGTATGGACTTCATGACTTTAAAGGCCCTGCAAGCAAGTTCAGTGTTTGAAGCATTACCGAAAGAGATGCAGGACCTTCTAAACATAGCAATGTCAACAACTGAGGAAGGTGTGCTAAGCCCAATATCATCAGTGGAGGATGCACCGGAAATTCCAAAATTTCCCCACACTCTGAGGCCTAAAAAGGACCCACAGGGAGCAGGACTGGTCCGCATGTCTCAGCAAAACCCACAGTTTGGTAAGTTGCCTATAGAAGATAAGGGAAAAATGGTTAATATTGAGAGCGATGATGAGGAGGAGAATCTCCATGAATTTGTAGAAGAAATGGAACTGAAGGTAGAAATGGCAGAAGATATTCAGCTAGTACGCACTACAACAAAGATGCCCAAGTATGTCCCTCTATAGAAAGGGAGAGTAAAGGTACTTAAGGATTTGGATGCCATTAAAAGCTCACTCCAGACCTCGTTCCTCCCCAAGGGAATTCCGTTTGAAGGGTCAGCTTTGGGTCGTGTACCCACGATGAAGTTTGAAGACTGGGACCTCATGGATAAAGAAAATTTCCCTCATTTGGAAACCAGCCAACTGATGAAACAAAGTAAGGAGGGGGCAGTTACAACATTGCAGCCACGAAAATGGCTACGTGGGGTGGAGGAGGCTGGGATACTCCACCTCCTATGGATTCCACACTTTCATTGGACCCCAATCATGATATTTGTCATCAGGCAACTGCTTTTCCTGGTGCACGATGGGTACTTGTGGCTAGAGAAGCCCATTCCCATCACAACGGAGCTTATTCATAGGATTTCTTAGCTTCCCTATACAGGAAGGGACCCCGCGGAAATAGCTAGCACAAGTGGAGACAAGGCGATTGCAGAGGCTATGAAAAATAAATACAAGCAGAAAAGGAAGAGGGGTTACAGTATCACTAGCATTCAAGATAAAGGGGTCTGCGTAGCCACCTAGTTGCCGGTAGGAAAAGTGACAAGGAAATGTCGTGGTAATGAGGTACTAGCAATGGTCATCACGTTCACTGAACAATGTGTAGAGGGGATACGATTCAACTGGGAGAAATTCCTCTACGAGGAGTTCCTAACGAACTGCAGGGTGTCCTAGGAGCAGGGTAAGAAATTCCACTATGCATGGCTACTTTTATCCATTCTTTTGGTTGCAGGGGAATTACCGGAGGATAGTCAATTTCCTCCCCTTCACCAGGATTTGTCAGAGGTAGCCAAATATGTGTCGCTATGGGTGATGAAGGATGCTATGTGAATCCTCGAAACCAAGATCTTCTGGATACTTATGGAAGTGAGTGTACGAATGTGGATCAACAAGCAGCTATGCCTATCCCCCATGGTATACGATAGTTTGTGGAGCTTTGTAGAGTTTAAGGCTGATATGCAAAATGTGTACATCAGGGTGTAGAAGGATCCACAGCAGAAATGGACCACCCTCCCCTTCATCACGATTGATGACGCTATGTTAACGGTGCTCAATTCCTAGCCACTTGAATGGCGTGCACCAGATTTGGCAGAGCATGATGAGACAACAATTCAAAGATATAAGGATGCTACTAAGCTACTACCATAATAGAGGTAGAAGAAATAGTTCACCAAGGAGGTGAGGGCCTCCTGTGAGGCAGCACAGGCTGCCGTAGAGCAAACCAAGACCAGGGGAAAAGAAGCAGCAGGACTGGTACAAGGGCCACCACGGCGCACGAAGCAATAGGCCCAGACCAGCCTGGAGGAGAAGGGACTGCTAGTACGGGGGAAGGAATGGACTTGAACACATTAGAAACATAGCTAAAATGGCTGCACAATGTAGAATGGAAAGGGCCATAAAAAAAGGCCAAGTCTTCCAAATTAGATGGGGAACCTATTATCCTGACCGAGGGTGACTTGTACAACATTGGTTACACAGTTCGTGAGGTCACAAGGGAAGCACTGCAGGAAGCAATGATGGAGTAGAAAACTGTGTTGGGGGCACTTAGGGTGCAACTCCAGGAACTTCAGGTATGACCCCCTCAATTTGGAATAGTAGCCGTCTATGGGGCTACAGGTGCATCAGTAACACACCAATTGTTGCAGGCCAAAATGGTTAATACCATCATGCTGCCACAGGGAGCACTGACAGCGGATAGGATAGAGGATAGAGCCGTGGTAGAAAAGATTTAGGGACTTGGACTAAACTTGGCTCCCTTGCCATGAGACATATTGTACCAGCTGCAAGACAGAGTGACGACAAAGCTTTGCACTAAAGAAGGACGCACAGTCCAAACGCTCAGTGAACAATGAATCAATATTGAGAAACTGAGCCTCCAACATGATGAAGTCGTAGTATAAACTCAATAGTTGGAGTATATCGTGGAGGAAGCATGTCACTGCAACCTTGAGTTAGAGATTGCAACAGACTTACCAGCAAGAGTGCGGATCCACAAACTAGCCAGTGGATTCCATGAGGCAAAAGAGGAAGCAACAAGGATCTAGCTAGACCTCAACCTGCAGATTATGGAATTGTGGCTGAAAGGGTAGCCCTCCACACCCCCAAAATTCTGAGAGTAGTGTCACCATGCCATTTAATCAAGGTTGGAAGCCATAGAGCATGCCATATAGGATTGTACGGGCTTGTTGGATCAGTCATTCTTCATGCTCACTTCACTACAGGAAGACCCAACACTACAACATTTAGAGACAAAAGCATGGGATTTGCAAGAGGCTTATGACAATGTCTGAGGGACTACGCAGACGGTCACCATTACTCATCGACTGGCCAAGATGAGGGAGGCCCAGACCCTAAAGGAACAGGTGGATGCTGCGCATCAGAAAGAAGAAGTGCTTAAAGCACGCATGCAACCTTAGCTTGAGGAAGCAGTCATGGTCACCGCCAAGATCGAGGGAAAGTTGGCACAATTGCAAGGTATACATGCACTAAGGCAAGGAATTTCCCCTAACATCAACGCATCGAAGATACAACCACGAGTGGTACAATGGATAGAAGAAGAATGTGTTGTGGACGTGAGCGAAGCGCAAAAGCTGTTGGATGAACTCCACGCAAAGATCACTGCACTAGCTGAGTAAATCGGGTCGAGTCATGATGATTGTGTTGGGGGCCTGTTGGGCAGTAGAGCCCCCATTGGGAGTTTTTGGGGCTTAAACCCCAAGTTTTGGTCCATGTAATGTAAAGACCCCATAAAATGTGGGCGTGGAGCGTAAGAGTCTAGGGTTGTCCACCCTAAAATAATGTATTTTAATGTAAAGTCTGTCAGCCTACCCATGGTCCACAGACCATCTGATTATATAAATAGAGTGAGGCTCTAAGTGTAAATGTAGTCTTAAGTCTAGAATATTTTGGAGATGTAATAGTGAGATGCGGAGATTTGAGTAGAGAATAGACATATATCTGAAGGTATTAGGTCGTAGTAGTAGGGTAGAGGCTCTGCATCTGAGTGCATAGAGGCCTAATAGAGTTTGCAGTTGAGTGCGCAGGAAGGAGTTGAGTCTTTATTGGGTCAAGCTTTGAAGACATTATTAATAAAGATCAGTGGTTTGATATAATGTGCATTTAGTTTATGGATCTGTAATTGAATGTTATTTATTGATGGTGCCTGTTTATTTGTCTGTGTGCAATTATATGTATGATTATAATTAAGAATCTTCATAGTAATTAACGACTCAAAACCTAATTAAGCAAGGAATAGGTGATTAATATTGATCGCACTATGGTAGAAGTTGCGTGACAGTGGTTATAGAGAACCCCAGAAGCTGCTGAGTAGGCATAATCCAGTAAGTGTGAAGGCTGGATTGGGCACCGATCTCCCACATCTAGACATCCCTAGGGTGCGGAAACCTAGTTCTAGCAGCCTCCCATACTACCTCAGGTGAGACCTCAGTTCGTGCTCTGCGGACTGTTGCCGAAAGGGCCATTACTACTAGGATTTGGTTGGCTAAACTCATTGTTGAACCTGGTTCAAGCCCCAAGTAGCCAACACCTATCCCCCTGAAGCCACAAAATTCTGCTGAGTCCAGTAACAGTGTAGTGCTTTGGTGCATTATCTACCAAAAAATAGGAAAGCACTCAACAGACAGTTGTCATTTGTTGCAAAAGTTTGTTTAGACCCCCCAGTAATTATTTTTCAATTTCAGTAAGTCTATAGGCCATGATGAATGCAATTTCCAAATCTATGAGCTAATGATGGATAAAATTCCAACATATAGAGTACAAGTTGAGACTCATCTGCAATAAGATCAAGGTGCACCTGCAGCATGCAAAGGATTCCAGGGACAAGGAAGAGGACGAGCATGAGGACCTAGAAGAGGTCGCAGACAAGTTATTTGTTATGATTGTGGGGAACTAGGTGACTATGTGTGATATTGTTAGAACCCAACACATCCTTCTTGTCAATATTTTTGACAATTTGACCACGTAGTACAAGAGTTTCTTGTACTCATCGCAAAAATGGAAGAGAAAAAGAACCAATAGCCCGCTCAGAACATCCAAATGATGAGATCGAAACCACAAGAGAATGACCCCAGTGTTAATATAGTTATGCAGAGTGGTATAGCTACAAGGGAACATAAAGCCGAAAGGAAACAACCATAAGAGATTTCATGGGTGCACAAGGCTGCTGACAAACATGTTGAATTTGATGTGCATAAGGAAAAATAAACATTTATGGAGGCGAATAAGATATTTGTGGATTTAGGAGCTTCCACATCAAAGAATCAGAGTATGCAAATAGAAAATCCTAAAGAAGTCATTGATGTGTAGGAAACAAATCCTTGAGTATTGAAATCCTTCTTATAGACCTGCATGAAGCTCTTGAGGGATCAGAAAGAAATGGAGGGACTACATGAATTAACATACAACTACACTGGCAAGGGTAAGTTGCTGCCTAAACAATGCACAGTGTATAAGGTAGAAAAAATCAAGAAAAGGATTGGTCGAGAGATGAGATTGATTTCCGAAATTAGAGAATTTGAAATGGACCAAGTGAGATTAGATTTGGGATTTGATGTGAATGTTTTCCCTAAACAGACCTAAGAAATAATGGCCCCCAATTCAGCTGTGAATGGGGAACCAACAAAATATTATTCCAATGGGATGATTACATGGAGTAATTATAGGAATTGAAGGGGCATACACTATAGCTTATTTTGAGGTAATCAAAATAGTAGATGATAGTAATCCCTACCTGACACTGCTTGGAATTGATTATGAATTTGATATGAATGCAATCATCAACCTGAAGAAGCGCAACATGACATTTGAAAAGAAGGATTTGAGAGTAATTATTCCATTGAATAAAGCTAAGGTTGCAGGATATACTGATCCAATTTGAGATTACCATGAGGAGGATGCTATTGAGTAGATCTATAAGCTTCCTACATGGAACGAGGATTGGATTAATCCTATGGTGGATGGAATAATTACTTTGGAAAATGATATCTATTACAACTCATATTTAGATGAGGATCTCGAGCATTGGCAGAATAGATTGCATGAAGTTTTAATGTTGCTATTCCACTAACTTACTAAATCACATTAGTGTATATCCACTAAGGTACACAATTTACCATATTATGATTTATTAGAATATGTAAATTTGTTTCTTGATAAATTTTAAAGGGATGTACTAGAAGAGCATCAGTTCCAGGCATTAGACATCACACTAAGAGCTATGTCAACCCGATGGTGGGGTTCACATAAGAATAACTCTATGGACTGGAAGGAGTACTGAAGGATGATGAAGCTGTGATTTGGCTATGGAAAAAATTGCCTTACTAAAAAATATATAGGGAAGGATGACCCGCGCGAGCATCTGGCTCATTGCATGAAAGAATGGGGAGAGGAAGAACAACCTAAATGCATACAAATAGTCTTCCATACCTTGGATATTATTTCAATGAATTGGTACTTAGAATGAGAGCTTCACCATGGAATTTTGGAGTGGGTTGTACTGAAGGAAAGCTTCGTACGAACATTTAGTTTGGAGGACAAATTCAAATGTATTGACGAAGCATTACAAGAAATGAAGGCAATGATATTTAGAATGCATGTAGAGCCTATCACATGGGTATAACTAGAATAGAGTACATAGTTGTGCCATGCTTTGGAGTGTTACAATGTTACCATAGACGAAGCTGAGGAAGATCCCAGGAATATCAATATCCTTGAGTCAAAGGGAAAAGTCAAAGTTGTTGGGCCTAAGGTAGAGGTTCCTGATATTTCAGAACCTTCAAAGACCAAGCAAGTGAACATTGGGTTGTAAGAGCATCCCAAGTTCGTGAATATTGGTGATTACAAGGATGAGGATAGAGTCGACAAGGTTGCGGAATTATTGCAAGAATATCAAGACTTGTTCCCATCAAAGTTATCTAATCTAAAATGGGTAGTAGGTGATCTAGGTGTTATGAAGATCAATCTGAAGCTAGATGTGAAGTTGGTAAAGAAGCACCCATATCGATTGAATCCTAAATACAAATAAAAGGCGTGCAAAGAACTGGATAAGATGCTCACAATAGGAGTTATTGTGCTTATAGAAGAACAAAACTAGGTTAGCCCTATGGTGGTTCAGGGGAAGAAGACAAAGGGAGCAATCTAGATCTAAGGAAGTTGAACATTTCTTGTGTACATGATACATTCCCTACATCATTCATAGATGAATTCTTGGAAAAAAATGGTGGTTGAGAAGCGTACTCTTTTACAGATGGATTCTCAGGATATCACCAGATCAAAATTGCAAAGAAGATTGAAGTAAGACTACCTTTTCCACAGAATGGGGCTCTTTCCAATATATAGTTATGCCCTTTGGGCTTATGTATTCCCCTGTGAGCTTTTATAGGGTGGTAGTCGCAGCCTTTAAGGAATTTATTCAAAAAAATTTGGAGGTCTACTTTGATGATTGGATGGTATTTGGGTTAGTGAAGAATCATGTTGTAAGTATTCGCCTAATGTTAGATAGTTGTAGGAAGTATCAAATCTTCCTAAATTTGAAGAGGTGTATATTTTTCGTACCATATGGGATACTTTTGGGCGACGTTGTTTGTAAGAAAGGTTGATGGTGGAGCCTCCTATAATTGCAATGATTATAAATTTAGAGGCCCCAAGGAATGTAATACAACTACGTGCAACATTGGGCCATAAATGGTAGTATAGAATTTTTTTTAAGGCATACAAGTAGATCACTAGGCTCATGGAGAAGTTATCGAAGAAAGTTACAAAACTTTTCTAGGATGATGATTAATAGAAAATATTAGATGTGTTGAATGAAAATATAGTTACAAAACCTATTTTAGTGTTACATGTTTGAAAGAAATAATTCCATGTACATGTGGATGAGCCTTGCATAGCATTAGGAGAAGTTTGAACCCAACCAGGCACAGTGGATATCGAACATGCGATTGCATTTGTGAGCAGAAAATTGTCTAAGGCCAAGAATAATTATTCAAACATGGATCATGAAGGATTGGTGATGGTATATGTGCTCTAGAAGTTTAGACATTATATGTTGGGTGCGCACTTCAAAATGTATGAAGACCATTCAGGTTAAAAGTACTTGGTCAACAAGCCTGTGTTGGGGGGGGGGTGTCTATAAGTTCTTTTTGGCGAGTACGATTTCGAGGTAATTGTGAAGCTAGGAATATTAAATGCTAGACCTGATCACCTTTTGTAGATTGAAAATGGTGAATATCCTATAAATCGTAATGGAGGATTGCATGATGCACAAATCTTTGTTGTGTGCATTGTTGATGAACATTTTGGGGATACCATCCAATTTTTTCTACAGGTACAACCCCTGTAGGATATATGACACAGAAGAAGAAGGAATTCATGGTTAGGGATATGTATTTTTTTGTAACTGTTGGGAACTTCTATAAAATGGGGTTGGATGAAGTTTTGTGCATGTATGTATCGGATTATGAAAGACAAAGTATCCTTGCTGAAGCACATGGAGGAGTTGCTAGAGGGCATTATGATGGAAGAGAAATTGCACATCATATCCTACACACTGGGTTGTGGTGGCCAACTGTGCAAAAAGATTCCAAGGATTACTATAGGGTATGTGATGTTTGTCAGAGGATCGGGAAGCCATCGCAAAGGGATGAATTTGCCATGAACCCATAGGTCTCGTTAGATGTGTTCGATAAATGGGCAATAGATTTTGTGGGACCTATTCAACCACCAAGAAAGAAGACTGGAGAATGCTACATTATCACGACGACAAAATACTTGGCCAGATGGGCTGAGGCACAACCCGTGAAGGATTGCAATGCAGCTACAGCTGTGAAGTTTATATTTGAGTACATTCTATCTAGGTTTTGGGTGTCCTAAGATTTTGATGAGGGATAAGGGTTCACATTTCCTCAATGAAACAATTTCTTCTTTTCTTGAAGAATTCTAGATGTATCATAAGAAAAGCACACTGTACCATCCTCAAGCAAATGGAATAGTTGAAGCTTTCAATAAAATCTTGGAGAATGCTTCGATGAAGATCTATAATGAAAATAGGAATGGTTGGGATGTGTGCATACTAGCTATTCTTTGGGTATATAAAACTATTTGTAAGAAGTTGATTGGAAAAACACCATTTAGGTTTGTTTATGGAAAACAAGCGATGATGCCAATGGAGTACATAGTGCCCAATTCGAGAAATGTTGTAGTAAAAAAGATGGACGACTAGCAGGGTTTCATCTATAGATGCAGAAGGCTCAAGAGAAGGCATGACATGATCACCACATTAAGCAAATCACCTTTAAAAATGGAGATTTACTGCTGATGTATGATAACAAGTTTACTAAGTTTCTAGGAAATTCTTAGATGCATTGGCTGGCACAATACATCATCAAGGAGATTACAGATGGGGATGAGGTTCAACTTGAAAATATGAATTTGGGACATGTTTGGAGGAAGAATCAATGGGAGTCGGTTGAAGTTGTATAGGGAAGATCTTGCCATTACACAATGACTGTATGGATATAAGAAAGTCTTAGTACTTCAGGCAGTTGCAAGGAAGTGCAAGACTATAAACTACGCTACTAGGAGGAAAGTTTGGCAAAATGAATGGGCTACACGATGGTTAGGACAAAGGTGTACATGGGAGCTACGACAAAGGAGTTCCGCTGCAAGATGGGTCCCACAAAGCTTGGCTAGAAAGTGACCATTGAAAACACTATAGGTAATTGGATGGATATTGTTTTGTTAAAGGGAGTGGGGGAAATCATTTAAGGAGCATATCTTTGGAAATATGATGCCAAAAGATTTGAATTTAGAAAGGGCTATAAATGTTACATCCCACTCCACATTCAAACAATTTTCTTCCAGAGAGATGGCCTTGAGATTTTGTGCCTAAGTTTGAGCCAAGACAATTTCTCCATGTCTAGAAGAGATTGACAGGAGATAGAGAAGGATTTTTTGCAACAAGGGCTTGGGTTTGAGGCTGCTTTATTTGAGTGGCAGAAGAAACTATTTTGGGAAAGAATTGAAAAAAATAATGCAACACCTCTAATCCCTACAACAACTCTTACGTTGTTGAGGCCAAAAGCTACTACCTCTGCAGCACGAGAGAAAAATAAAAAGAAGCCACAACGAGCATTAGTTTGGCAATCACCATGCAAAAACACAAATAACGTTAGATAGGAGGGTCAGATGAACAAAAGAAAGAAACCAACAGGACCCATGGACATAGATGAATAATAATTTACTATGGGAGTTGAAGATATCGATGTAGAGGAAGAAATGCAAATTACTCGACTACCACCTTATGTACCCCCTAAAAAATCCATTTCCAAGGTCACTAAGGACACTGCCTCATTGAAATATAGGTTTTCATGCCATTACTGCTAGAGGACATACATGTTCAGGGTGACTTGTTAGCATGGGTACCATTTATGAAGATGTAGGACTAGGATTTGGGCGATTATGTGAAGTTTGTGCAGTTAAAACCCAACAAATACTTGAAATTGATCTTCTAGAAGGAGGTAGGTTTCACAAGGCTTGAGCCAATGAACTGGGTGGCTAGAATTAAGCATGCAGGATTGCTCAATATGTTGTGGGTCCCACGCTTTAGCCATAACATAATTAATACTATTTGTATTTATCAATTGTTGGCGTTGGTTCATGATGGGTGCCTCTAGTTCGGAGGGCCCATTGCAATTGATGATATGCGAGTCCATAGAATCACCTTGTTACCTTATCAAGGAACAAATCCTGTAGGCACTTTTATGGGGAAGTCACAGGAAACGAATCTTGCGGACCAAATGAAGATCAACTTCGGGTTGGTGAAGAAGTCACACGTCTATGCTATTAGCTCTATCTCAGATGGTGTTGTGTAGTTTCTGACACAAATTTTGGCAGGCAATATAATGTAAAAGTGTCATGTCGATGAAGTGTCGGGACCAGTGGTATCTTTAGCTGTGCAGTGCAGCCAAGGGGTCCAGTTCAATTAGGCTAAGTATCTCTATCATGAGTTCTTGTAGGAATTATGTGAAGCCCAGGAGGATGCAAAGGCATTCCACTATGCGTGATTAGTTCTTCTGATCGTCTTGGTAGCCTGGAGGATGCCTCAGGATAGCTAGATCCCAATGCATGATCTAGACTTGTGAAAGGCTATGAAATTTTCCTCACTGTGGACAATGAAGGATCATGACCACATCATTTAAACAATGATGTTATGGGTATTGTTTGACTTAGAGTTGCAAATTCTAATCAACTAGTGCCCACAATTGTCACCTAGTCTCCATGCATAGTGAAAAAATATTGCAGAATTTGAAGAAAATTTTCACAATCTATCCATACGAGCGAAGAAGGATACTTTAGAAAAATGGAAAAAGTTTCCATATTTAGTTGCGGAGGATGACATTAGGGGGTTCATCAGTAAATGGTTGAGTGAGTAGCTCACCCTATCTCGTGAAGCTGCAAGAACAAGTAAGGTCGCAAAAGGGGATCTGGGGAAGACACCAACTATGGTCATGTTGGCTTAGTGGGTCCTTACCCAAGTTCAGAGTTAATTTCCCCAAACAAAACCATACACTACTGGCCTTTTATATGTCTATTTTGTCACATCACTCCAGATGATCAAATCAGTGTAAACAGGGTCTATCAAACCCTTTTTCAGTTGCTACATGCCCTAGACATGCCACCTCAATGAGTGGTTTCATCCATGAGGGTTTCCTGACTTCAAACATTGATGAAGTGCTTCCTTGGGTTATTACCGCACCCCTAGTTAGGGGTACTCTACCATCCAAAGCTACATTGTAGAGCACCTAAGGCCACTCAAGCCTGTGCTAGGTGAGAATCCTCGAAATGTTCATTGGATCCTAAGTATATTCCTTCTTTCTAGAGCCTTTTAGAAGAAACCCAGCTCCTATCCTATCAAGATGAGCTCAACTTAGGATAGCCTTGGATCATCTAATCCTCTATCCTCTCATCCCTTTCAACATGGAAAGTAATCACCCAATTATGGAAAACCATTCAATGCCATATTAATGACAAAACCAATTACATTCATCTATAAATTGGCCTCCCATCATAGAGCCAAGGAGCTTGGATATTATAGAGAAGTATTGTTGGTTTAGAGGCTCGAAATCATTGTCAAAGTAAGGTTATGCTACTGGATTCATGTTTCTATTGGTGTGATGAGGGCTTGGACTAAGCTGGATGAGTGACATGAGATTGAACCACGTTGGGGGTAACTTCTCCTTCTATCAATCAGTAAAGTTGTTTGTTAATTTTGCAATACTTTTGTCTATATCTATGATGAATGTATGTTCATATTTTTTTAATTCCATTTGTTTACAATAAACAGATCATATTCTTTTATTTTTGTCATCTTCTTTTTATGTTGGTAGGTACCAATTGAGCGAATTTAGTTTGAGTGGGAGTGATGGGTTCAACTCAAATGAGATCAAAGGAAGCGAATGATCATAAGTAGGTTCTTTTATCTTATATGTTTATTGTAGGAAAAGGTTAAACATATTTACTTCAGTTTTTCTAAGTGTAACTACCTACTTAGGGAAGATATACTTATCCGTAGGTATAAATTTTGTATAACAAATTGGCGACCATACTGGGGATTGAACCTAGAATCTCTATGGAATTTATACGTATGGATAAGTATATCTTCCCTAAGTGGGTAGTTACACTTAGAACATGAGTAGCTTCTATTGGTGTGATCAAGGCTTGGACTAAGATGGATGAGTGACATGAGATCGAACCACATTGGGTGTAACTTCTCCTTCTATCAATCAATAAAGTTGTTTGTTTCTTTTCCAATACTTTTGTCTATGCCTATGATGAATGTATGTTCGAATTTTTTTGATTCCATTTTTTTACAATAAATAGATCATATGCTTTGACTGTTGTTGTCTTATGTTTTTGTTGGTAGGTACCAATTGAGTGAATTTAGTTTGAGCAGGAGAGACAAAAGAAAATGAAAGGAGAACAAAGGAAGTGAAGGATCACAAATAGGTTCTTTTATCTTAATTGTTTATTGTGGGAAAAGGTTAAACATCTTTACTTTAGTTGTTCTATGTGTAACTACCCACTTAGGGAAGATATAATTATCTGTATATATAAATTCCGTATAACAAATCGGCGACCATACTGGGGATTGAACCCATAATCTCTATAGAATTTATACCTGTGGATAAGTATATCTTCCTTAAGTGGGTAGTTACACTTAGAACATGGGTAGTTTCTATTAGTGTGATGATGGCTTGGACTAAGCTGGATGAGTGACACGAGATTGAACCACATTGGGTGTAACTTCTGCTTCTATCACTCAATAAAGTTGTTTGTTCCTTTTCCAATACTTTTGTCTATATCTATGATGAATGTATGTTGAAATATTGTTGATTCCATCTGTTTAAAATAAATAGATCATATGATTTGATTGTTGTTGTCTTCTATTTATGTTGGCAAGTACCAATTGATTGAATTCAGTTTGAGTGGGAGCGACAGGACCAAATCAAAGGAGATCACAGGAAGCGAAGGATCACAAGTAGGTTCTTTTATCTTAACTGTTTATTTTAGGAAAAGGTTAAACATATTTACTTCAGTTGTTCTAAGTATAACTACCCACTTAGGGAAGATATACTTATCCATAGGTATAAATTACGTATAAAAAATTAGTGACCATACTATGGATCGAACCAAGAATCTCTTGCTATAGGATAACATGCATGGTGTATGGAGAATGAAGATACCCTCAGAGGTCTTCATGTGACCTTCAGCAGACTATAAGATTATTTGCAACCATCACAAAATTACATGCACGCTCGTAAATAATAACTAACTATCAAAGTAAGAGAAGTAGATTACCTCAAGCCTCCGTGTAGATTTGTTGGAGAGCACAATGCAACTAGGTGAAAGTCCCCTGAGCCAGCTCCAGATCAAGTCCTACACATAGAAGGGACAAGCATAATCACAGTATACAACTCTGATAACTAATACTTGAATATATAATTGAACATCTAGTTACATATAACTAAGCTACTCATGCTAATAGGCATTGGACAAACAACTGAATGAATGATAGTACCAACACCATTAAGTAGACAGGAAAACTACAGTTCTGTATTAATGTTGGAAGAGTGATTACAACCATCTGTTCTATCAGCCTTCCCTTACCCCTCCAACTTCTCTCTCTATCCCTTCTTACCAACTTCTTAAGATTTGAGTCAATGCTCAACAATCAAGTATGCTATCCTTTCAAATTCTCTTACTTCTATCACCATATCCTTAGCTTTGCTTATGTAGCAATTGAGTTAGGGTTTCCAAGTTCCTCCTTGAGTTCCCTAGGGTAAAAGCAATTAAGTTGCCATGCTTTTTAGCTCTTTTCGATTTTCCTCCTTCATTAGGATTAGAAATCCTCCAAATAGGTCAAATCTGGATGTTTCCTTGCTTTTCTTGAGTAAATCTAGGAACAAATATCTAGATATCTATGAGTCAATTCGTTCCTTTGACCCTTAGAACTTCACTAGGATCCACTAACATTGTTCCCAAACTAGCAACTTGAGTTAGTTGGGTCAGTAACGTACACTTGTGCTTGCAAAGAAGCTTTATAAAGTAGGTTGTCAGTGCATAGCCAGCATTAGTGTGGAATCAAGGCCTGTGATTTTGGTCTTTGCTTCAGCTATCATGTCTTTCCCCTCTGAGTTGATGAAGACGTCAATTTGTTGTATAAGAGATGCCCCCTCAAGTATGAGATCAGAGGTTGCGACAATGGCTGAAATACTTAACTGTAATTTCCCTTCAAAAGAGAGAGAGAGAGAGAGGATTGGAGCTTCGAGTGGTACGAGAAACGTGATACAACACATATATATATATAACTACTAAAATCATGTCCTGAGTCGGGAATTCCCATGCTCAGTAGCTATGTCAGAGTGCCTTTCTCATAAAAGAGATATGACGATGTTGGTTGCCAATAAGCTCAATGTGGATCCAGTGTCATAATAGGATCATTCTGATGAGCTATCTCCAAAAAAAAAAATATATGCAACTTGGGAGAGGAAACAAGGCTAATTGATGCAAGCCTCTACCCAAGGTCTTGATATTTGCTTCATCGAATAGCATAGATTGATACGTGTGATTATATGCATTGCTGTTGAACATGCATAAAATCATCTGATTACCAATCAATAATGGAGACTGTTAACAGACGCGAGGAAGGCCACCGATAATGGTGATGGTCTCTAAGATGCATAGTATAATCTAATGAGTGTGAAAGATGCTTTTGTCGTCAAACACCCATAGAATTGCTTAACTACGAGCCAATAATGAGAACCCCTGATCAAACACAAGGAAACCTGCCACTAATGTCTACAAGTACCAAGGCACTGAATGTGTTTCTGGGTTGTCTTCGTAGATAGAGTGTTGAAGTCGATAGGAAGATAATTGTCGAAAGGTAGGCAATAATGTGTCCTACATCAATCAACATGAAATGGGACAAGAATGATTTGTTTTTTGAGGAATCTTTGAGCATTGGGTCTAAAAAATAGAGGGCATGATGGAAGGATATGTTGGATGGGTTGATGGAGGAAACAAAAGGTTAACCCTTGAATAATATAAGGCACGACAATGGTTTTAACCATGCAGCACTAGACTCATGAACACCAAAGAGTGTTAGGATACAGAGATGCAAGAACATCGGGGTATTTTAGGCTAAACTCATAGGATGGTAGGATTCATATTGAGAGACCTTCACAAGGAAGGTTTATCTCAGGGAGTGCCATGTTCAAGGGAACGACTACTGCAAACCATGCTTTCTAATACTGAATGCAGTTGTATTGTCTACCTTCCCCATCTAATTAGTGTAGTGAGTCCAGATGGGTAAACTCGTCAATATTTTCATGTTTTAAGAGTAAAAAAAGGACCACAAAAAGAATGACTCTATACCCTATTTGATTAGGTTAATGAGTCCAGAGAGGAAAACGCGTCGATTTTTTCATGTTTTGAGAGTCTGAAAAAGGATCAAAAAAAGAGTGACTCTATATCTTGTCTATATAATTTAATGAGTCCAAACTAGAAAAATTGGTGGCCTTTTCATATTTAGAGAGTGTTACGCAGTAATTTGTCACCATTGGTCACCGTCCCTGTTACCCCTGTTTTCGTACATTGGAGGATACATTCCGGGACCTGT